>JAUYWI010117106.1:0-10544 GCA_034780595.1 Parotoplana pacifica
AAGGTTGTTAATGTTAGAACCACCGACCCTGATTCCTGGTAGCCCCTCAATCTCACACATGATGTACTTACTGTACAAAGAAAACAGATCGGGTGACAGAACACACTCCTGCCTCACTCCTCTCTTGATCTTAACTGACTGGCCAATCTCGTTCTCGTACCGAATGGCGGCGGTCTGTTCCCAATATAAAATTTTGATAACTCTTAGATCTTTTCCATATTCGTTCAAGTTTTGGAGCAGATATATGAGATGTTCATGACTGATGGTATCCACTGTATTTTACAGATTTGACTGATGGTATCGAATGCTTTTGTGTAGTCAATGAAGCATAAATGTATCAAGAACTACCTAAGCTTAAATAGTTGCAGATTAAGTACTAATGTAATTTTATACGTAATAATTATCCACAGGCATATGAATGACAAGTAGTCGAAGCTATGTAGATCTTAAATTACATTATTACTTCAATGACATCAACTGTATTTTACAGATTTATCTGAAATTTGGTGTACAAATACCTACATACCTTGAGAAAATTTATCGACAAAATATTTTATTTTAAAATGGAAAAGGATAAACTTTGAACGATTAATTAGAAATGTGGTTTGTATGTATTTATTATTAAATTTTATTCTAGCCAAAAAAAATTTCATCTAGTCAAAACAACCCATAGTTTTAGGTTCAGCCTTATAAATTGATTTAACGAAATATCGTTGTTATGAAATTATGATTATAAATGTATTGAAATAGCTTTATTAAAAAAAAATCATTTCTGGTGTTTATGAAATATTTAATACTTAACATCCTTTTAAAAATGTTAATTTTAACAGGTGAACTGGATATGATTCTTAAACCGTTTTATTTTTCAAACTTTGGATAGATCTATTTTACTTTTTACATGTTCCATTTTGATTTACTTGAAACTGTAAAATACATAGGTAGGTATCTAGTTTTCTACTGTTTTGACTTTGTTTCCTTTAATGTTTTAAAATATAAATTTTATTTCACTAGTTAGTAAAAGCTAACGTCCAAAATGCATTTTACCTAGTTTAGGATTTAGCTGTTTGACCTTTTTGGTCATTATTAAAAAAACAAACTTATCTATAATAGTTATTTTAATGAAAGGTAACTAGCGTATGTTGAGAACAGATCAAGCTAGCACATTAGCTTTATTTTAAAAAAAACATTATACTTCTACGATAAAAACTAGATTTCAAAACAGTAAATAGCTTATAATGCATACATGTCATACCCTGGCGTGTTTAGCAATTCTAGTACACATTATTTTTTAAATTATGTAAGGCAAATTTAATCTTGATTCTTTTAATAAATTTATTTTAGCTGTAGACTTATGTACCTACGTACAATGAATTAATGTACACATACTTAGGTAATACAATAAACAACCACGATCATCTATACGATTATTGATTTGAAAACATCATTCAAATTACTTCTTAAAATTGGCAAAATTATTTATTCTATCTTATGTCATGTTGTGAAGAAAGTTAAATGAAAATCATTATTAAAACTTAATGAGTTTGGAATTTGGTTATAACGTAGTAGTAAGAAGTCATTAGCTATATGGCTAACCAAATATTAGCTGCACTTGTCTTACACACAATACTGGGAATATTTTATATATTAAAGCATACTTCGCTCTATAACTTCACTCTCCATAGGTACCCTTACAGAATATAAAAATTTTCAGTCGTTTTCACTATCAGCTGATAAGAATGAAATATGGCACCAATTAAAACAAAAAATTTATAACTCTGGGATCAGAGTATTCATCAGGATTTTACAACCACAGGAAATTTTTGTAAAATTTTAAAAAAAATCGACATGAATTGTTTTACCGAATTCATACTTGTGTTTGTAGAGTGCGATGAGGTTGAGCATACAATATTTGAGATAGTCAGACCATGTTTAGCATACATACATGCCATGCATTTTACGAAACGGATATATGATGTTACACCTTTCGTTTCAATTTTAATATGTATAGTATTAGAATAATATAAACTTTTAAAAGCTAATTTATTTAGTGTCTAACAAAAAGTAAACATGTTTTCGTCAGTTTTAAAAAATGTAAGCGGTGATATTTTTTCTTTATTTCTCAACTGGCGATAGTTGAAAAACATCTATTTCTATAGGAGTATGGTGTCAATATTCAGATTTTTATAACCTTTGTTTGGTCTGAATATTTTATTTTCTTAGAAACATGTTTTTGATGTCATGCACCACATGTTATATATGGCCACATCATGTTTAATTATGTCTTCTGTTTATAATTTAAAAAATCTATAAGCGTAACCCCTTTTCGTGCATACCTACCTATGACATGATTACAACTACATATCTTGTCGATGCTACTTGTTTATTCTGTTGCATTAGAAGCTAATAGATTACAACCTTTTATTTATCAAAACTGCACTTTTAAAATGATGAACTGCAAACACAATAGATAAGTTATTTATTTTGATTTTTCCAAATGAACATTATTGACAAAATGAAGAAGAATAGGTACCCTAATGTTTGGTTACCTATAGGCTCTAAAAATGTTTTTTTATATTGCCTATGTTGAAATTCTTTTTTTGTTTGGTGAAGTGTTTTACAGAAAAATAAAGATTCGTGATAATATATTATTTCCTTATTTATTTCGTGACGCTTAAATAATAGCAAAACCATTAGCGTAATTTACTTCAAACTTTCTTTCAAATTCTTTTTTGATTCTTTAATATCGAAAGTGTTCTAACAGTAGTCGGCAAACACAAATAATAAGTAAGTATCTCCATCTAAAAATACCTATCTGAAAAATTGTTTAAAAACAAATAGAGAATTTATCTAATTTTCATACCTACATAGCTCTACACTATTTCGCTTAATTATAATGCACAGAGTAAAGTTAATTAAACTAACTTGATATTATCTTTGTTTATAAATGATAAAATATTGATAGATTTTTGACGATTTCTTTGTACTACCATCAATATAATTATTAAAATTAAGAGCTTTTTGTAAACTCAACGTTAATTTATTCTTCTAAAAAGACACTGTTACGTGCATGACGTTTCTATGCTATAAACGTTGACAGATACAATCAAATCTTAAATTAAAAGTCTCATTGAATTATGTTTAGGTATAGTGGAATGAATAATTTGTAGGCCAGCAAGCTTTTTAAACGATATAGGTACCGATATTTGTTTGAAATAAAATTTAAATTCTATTCTGTGGGACCAATCATCCTACAAAGTATACTTTTTTACACAAATATAGGTAATACACATTTAAAGAAATACTTTAAATAAAAATTATAATAGTCGATATTTGTTTAAGAATAATAAATTACAATTAGGTTTTATTGTTTTCTGGCAATTTTCACTAATTATTGATTCACATATTGATGGCATATAGGTAGTCTTTGTTGGAAATGAAAAAGTAATGTGTTTTGAATAGTGAAACTAGGTATAGTACATAGCTTTAATCTTATGAAAATATTTATTTATTGGAATTATTTGTAATGTTTATTACTCCATTAGTGCGATTTGTCATTGTTTATTAACAAGTATTGATTTTTAATCAAATAAACTCATTTCCGGTAGCTGTTTTATAAGTTATTTGAAACTATAATTAATTGTACATGTTTTATAATACAAAATTATTTTAAATTGAAAATCTTATCTATTGCATGCATATATTATAGGTAACTGGATGTTGTCATACATCATAGGAAAATATTTCAGATATGCATTGATATCCAGGTATCATTTAAAAATGCTATTGCATTATTGTTTTGTCTATATGTAATAAATAAAATTGATGTATTTTATTAAACGATGACTTGATATCAATGTCATATCTGAAACTTCCTATGGTGCACGACCTTTGTTTAGGACACTATTGTCCTATCATATCTGATCTGAATATGTCGTGCAAAATGTAAAATACAAGCTCTTTGCACATCTAGTGGTATCTCTAAACCATTTTTTGTCATCTAAAATAAATTAATTGCATTTGGTTTGATTTGTCTGGTTGACAATTACCACAGCGGACAATCATAAATAAATAAATTTAAATGTATGTATAGGTGCTCTAATAGTAATTAAATTGATACAAACTGGTTCAGTTGGTTAGATCTAAACGGAAAACACGTATTGTTCCTTGAAATGGAACAAACCAAAATTGACAATCTAAAATTTAGTTTCAGATTTTTAATGTCTGAACTGATGTGTGATAGAAAGAGAATTTCATGGTATGTCCAAGATTGAGTTGGAGATTTTTGAATATATAGGGGTAGCATGATTAGCGTCATAGCATGGATTTTCTGTTGTTAACGTTTGATAAGACTTTTCATCTTTCAACAATGCCCATGCTTTATTTTTTAAAACTTAAATATTTAAAAAATATAAAGTTTTTGTAACAAAATAATGGATGAGTTTAAGTACATCGAGTACAATGTATCTACCATAAAATTTTTTTATGAATTATTAATAGATTTTTATAAACTAACGCTAGAGTTTGTTGTATCAAAAATTCTTTTCAAAGTACAATTTTTAAATGTATAATAAATAACACTTAGGTATACTAAATTTTAAAGTGTTCTATGCTGTCCCAAGGAAATATGTTAGTGAGTGAGTGTATTTCCATATTCCTACATGCTAGAAATATACATTTTGTATTTTTTTATTGATATAATATGCACGAAATACCTATCTGAATTATCTAATATATATATAAGATAAGATGCAACTTTGGAATCAACCAACTTGAATTTATCTTCAACTAAATTAGCTAATCAATAGAAATAAATAGATAAGATATCTGTAATTTTGAAGAATTGAAAAAGAATCTTTCTTTCTAATCAAAAAAAGTATTCTGTAAGTTCTAATTAGATGTACAGAGATACATTGTCTTTCATTTTTTAGTTTCGTAGTTTCACAAAAAAGAAAAAAATAGATGCTTGTCATGCATGCTATTGATTTAAATGATTGATGTTTGTGCTACGTAACTAATTTAAGTAATCAAACATTAATTTACATGTAAAATTCAGCAGATTGGGTGTCTAAAATCTAGTTTTCAAAGTTTTTCAATTTTATATACCTATTAGCTATCAAATGAGCAGTCTAACAGATGGCCAAAGACATTTGTCTAACATTTGACCCAGTTTTGAAAATGTATCTAACAAAAAATTGATTAACTAATAACAAATTACACAGAGTTCCCCATATAATTATTGTGCAACTACAAAAAGGCGCATCACATCAATATCTCAGAGATACACTGTAAATGAAATTGGTCCGTATAAGGGTCCGGGTCGAAGGGTCTGTATGTACCCGTTTTACAAAGTGTCTAAATTATAATTAAATGCGTGTATGTATGTTGAATAATATTTTTTGCATTTCTAAATTACATTTTATTTTGTTAGAATGACATATCGAATTATTATATTGGTCATACACCAATTTGTCACGTTTGGCGTGCACTACTGTTTTTAAAACGAACGAGAATATAAGTAAATTTATGCAAAGATATATCATTTTACGCATTATTCATCTAATGTTTACGATGTTAGGTTCCTCATTATTGAATAAATTTAAATAATTCTCTTTGCGTGACTTTTATGTAAAATAGTATCAACTTTATTGTGTCCATTTTCATATTTGTTTTATTCAGATATTATTTCCACTGCATTGTATATAAATGAATTGCTTAAACAATAAGAAAAAAAATAGTATTGTAATTTTTTATATACGGAACCCATATACGTTTTTCATGCGAACCCAAAGGAACCGCATATAGGAGCTCGCCGGACCCTTCCGGACCTTTATAAGGGTACCTATTTCGGATCCTTGCGGATCCTAAAGGACCGCATATAGGAGCTCGCCGGACCCTACTTACGTACCCTTCCGGACCCTCATACGGAATTTCATTTACAATGTACTGTACTTCATGATCAATATTTTGCATTTATTCTTCCAAAAAATCTATGCATTGATTAACTTTTGCTGATCTACAAAATGAGAACTTTACTTGATATTTTGAATAGGTATTATAATTCTTTAGTCAATCTATGTTTCTACATAATACTATATCTACTATTTATATTATTGTAGCTCTGCCTTTTTTGTGACAATTTTGCTTTGTTAATGCATGAATCTATGATTCCATGTTCACTTTCTTCATTGTTGTCATCCAAAATCCTTTATTAGACTGTACATTAAAAGGCTTTGTCGTCAATTGCTCATCACTGTCATTATCCACATTTCCAATACGATGTAAGATACTTAAAGCCGCGAATATAATATTATAGGGTTAAAACCTATATAAGCCAAACATTTAAATGTAGATGATTAATTCAGAATTCTGCAGATGTTTCATTTTAAAATGTTGGCTCGTATTTTTAAAATTAGTTTGAAATTTAATGCCTTTTGATCAATTTATGTCTAACTTTCAGTAAATGTTTGTTGGTTATTTGGTTTATAATATTTGCGTCTGAAATCTAGAATAGTTTCACTGAAAGAATACAATAAACATATAACTTTCACTAATTTGGATATGTTTAGAGTTCATACTCTAGGATGTTTTATAGATTTTTTAGGTTATGAGTCCACAAGATAGTATAAAACTTTCAATTAAGCCGCGTTAGTTTCTTTTATCGTAGACATAAGTCTATAGATAAACAACGCTTACCTATATACTAAATAAAAAAAACTTACTTAGGTAGCTACTTACATGACTAAGTTTTCTCCAAAGTGAAACCAAAGCACAATGGAAACAAACAAGGCAAGCCGTCTTGTCAAAGTTACGGACACGTTTCAAAACATGTTTATCTACTGATATTGCCTGGTAGTTTGAGACTTACCTACCTAAACTTTTGTGCGTAGCAAAATAATTGGAGACATAAACCAATGTAATCTCAGCCTATCTGTTTTTTTAGCTTTTTTCTTTGAAATAAATGCTACAACTTACATGAGAACTTAGGACAAAATGATGGATTTATGTTGTGAGTAAATACATAAATAAATAAACCAAAGATTCAGTAATGTCATCAATAAATCCAGAAGCATGTGAATATATGTAGAATACATGGAATTCTAACATTTATATTAATCAGTATTACCTACGACATGTTAGTTTCTTGAGTTTTTATAATTATCGAATAAAGTTAATAATTATACAATTTTTACTTTCCATATAATTTATAATGCTTTTTCGACTTGTAACATGAGTGTTTGTCAGCATATAAAAAGAAACAATTTAGAAATTAATGACAAAAAAATCAAAAAGTGTATTTGCTTAAACCCTAAAATAACGTAAATTATTTATCAGGTGTTTGCTCTCACTATGTACCTAAATGTTATTGTGTTTTTAAATAAATGATATTTTAAAATATAAGAATTAACAAATTAAAAATTCTATAAATTGTTTTGTGTAGAAATTACTTGTAAATATCCAACGTCCTTAATTTTGCTTCTTAGACACAAGAATTTAAATTTGTAGTATTTCACATGTTTTCAGATATTTATTGACTCTAATATTTTAAAATATCATTTTATTTAAAAACAATAACCAAAAAATGATTTCACTTATTTTAGGGTTTGAACTAACACACTTTTTGACTTTTTTGGCTTTTAATTTCCAATTCTTTTTATAAGGAATTCAGAAATTTTGTGGTTGCTTTGCAAAAGTGATGATACTAGCTAAAGTTGACATGTAATCAAATATCTTTTAAAATGATAGTTATATAAAGAATTGATTATTGTATGCCATTGGCATCCCTAGAAAGTTACTCAGTGGAAAATTGTTTAGAAGAAAGTTAATGGTAACTAAGATTTCATGTTGTCTAATATCTATAACAGTTTTATTTGTGAAAAATCATTGTTGCTATATAATATTGGCGTCCCTAACAACAGTTTCTAAGAGAAAAGTATACGAATTAATAGTTAATATATGGTAACTATGTGGTTAAACACTCACATATTTGTAAAAATAACTTGTTGCTATGCAATATTGGTGATCCTAGCAAAAGTTTCTTAGTGGAAAGTTGACTATAGGAAAGTTCATGCATGGTAACTAAGTTTTCATGTGGTCAAATGGCATAAATCCAAATCCAGGAAACCATTCCACCTTTTAGTTAGAGGGGGTTAAAATGACCCATTTTCAACGATCCCATATACTTCTAACTCATTAGTCAAGCAAGGCTGAGCTAAGGGAGCTAACAGCCAAATACCATTGGCTTAGAAATGTGCCGAGACAAAACTTAGGCCTCAAATTCTCTTGGCTTAATTAAATATATAACTGCCAATTTAGTACACGACATCATAATAGTCTCTAGAATTTTCTATTTTGCATAAAATGTGCTTTTACAACTAAAACATAAGAAATTCAAATTTATTGATTTTATAATCGATTTTCTTATTTTTAGATAAAATCTAAGGCTAAAACTTTCTATTTTTGCTAAAAATGTCTGAAATCAGAATGTTGACAGATTTGGATTTTGATACTTTGTAAACAAAAGAAACTATGTAGATAAAACACATTTTTTTAATTTAGAAACAAGAGAAAATAATCCTTTTTTTGATATACAAATTTAAAACATACATATATTTTAATTACAAAAAATAACATTGACCTTCAACATGATAGGTAAATGACAATTGGATAAATTATGTACATAAATTGAAAACAGTGTCTATTTATATGGATAGGCTTCTCTTTTTCAATCACTATATGACAGTAAGATGACAAGTTTTCAAACTGCTTGCGTAATATACAGGGTGGCCATAAAGTCGCGCATCAAAGTAAAACCCACAATATTTTATGTTTACAAAAGCCATGTACTAAGTTAGCAAGTTATTTTTATTGAAAATGACACAAGAAAAGACAGATAACTTACAGATGTTCAAAAATGTTCACTTGAGGAAGTCATACATAAGTCGATTCGATGGTGAAAGTTAACGTAAACACACGATTTAGTAGTTGTTGATCACCATTGATTTTCTGGCAGGCATCACTAATTCTGCTTCGCAAATTATCAATGTCCTCTATTCTCACTACGTACATTAACTGTTTTAGGTGTCCCCAAAAATAATAATCCATTGGGTTAAGATCAGGCGATCGAGGGGCCCACTCGATAGTTTCTCTTCGACCGATCCAATGCTCAAAATTTTCGTCCAGCCAATGACGGACAGCGGTTGCATAGTGAGGAGGTGCTCCATCTTGCATAAAATAATCAGGTCGGCACTCTCCAATAAAATTTAGTTGAGGGCTGAAGTCTTTCTTCAACATTTGCAGGTAATTTTCACCGATAACTGTGGAATTAAAAAAGAAAGGTCCCAACACATGGTCTCTCCATAGTCCACACCATACCATCACTTATTCGCATCACTGCTCCTTGGTGGATTGCATCCAATTTGGACTCTCTCTTGCATAATAGCGACAAATTTGTCTATTTACCTCTCCATTTAGGTAAAAGTTCGCTTTATCACTGAAAGATTTTCTTATGTACCATTTCTGCTAATTGATCTTTAAACCACATCGCCATCTCCAAACGTCGATCAGGATCATCTTCATATAACTTATTAAAGAATGTGTCAGCTTAAAATTCAGGGTACTCACTGCTGCTGATGTTAAAAGTAGGACACATTTTGTAGTGATCCTTGTACACTGGGACCTGGTTATCTTTAAAATAATATATGTTAATTTTATAAAGTGACGTATTTTACATGCATGATGCTTTTAATTAGTATTGAATTTAATCATTTTAATAAAAATACCATATTTTACTAAATGCATTTTTTAATTAATTGATAACATCAACAGCAGTCAGTACCCTAGACTGGATTTAAAACCAATTGGATAAAAGTGAAAATGCTTTTTTTAACAGAGGACGGACCATATGTCACGTGTGACATCACATGAAAGCTCTACACACCTGACCAGTCAAACCTTTTGGGCTCAAATTTCCCATCAAAGTGGCAGTAGCCCTCAGTCTGCTCTTTTAGGCACAATAATTGAACCCGAGAAAAATATTGACTGTAGACGATGTTCAGTCAATGCCCAAAGCAATGTCAGACCTTTGGATATAGAGGGCTTTTTTACTTGGCACAAGTATATTATATGCCTCTATTGATACTTTTTTGGATATTAAATTTCACCTTTTTCCTAATCGACAACTATTTTGGAGCGATATTTAATAATTTCTACAATGTTAAGTAAGCAACTATTGCGGTATAAATCAATAAAATTTAAGAAATATACACTAGACCAAAAATATGGAAACCCTAAATAATAAGAATAAAAAAGAATATTTTTCGAACACTGAATAAGTTCTTATATGTAAAATATAAGTATACAATTAGGAATAACATAAATTATGTACAGATAGTTAGTATCTTGTATATCCCCCATTCGCCAGCAATACAGTTCGAACCCGTCGTGTCTCACTGTCCGCCAAATTTTTTTGATCACGTTGAGAGGCAATGCTCTCCACTCCTCCATAAGAAAGTTTCGCAGTTCATTTAATGTGCGAGGATTTCTTT
>JAUYWI010117117.1:0-10544 GCA_034780595.1 Parotoplana pacifica
GCTAAATAAGCACTAGTTGAATTAAAAGGCAGATCAAAATCAACTTTTGAGATGATGGAATCATTACATTTATACCAACAATGTTTTATCCACATTTTTATTATCATTATTGTTGTTTTCTGTTCTATATCATTGTACCTAAATTGTTCTATGGTCTGTTTTTAAATATTTTTTGTTAATTCATTATCTAATACTGATGAAGCTAATAAAGCGAAACGTTTATTATTAATTCATTCATTTATTTTTCATTATAAGTTGGATTTTTATTTAATAGTCATCATAAAATATAAATAGTTCATTGAAATACCTTCATGCTTAAAGTTTGGTACACAGTAAGTTTAGAAAGCTTTATAGACATTGACTAGACTAACACTTTAAAAGCAGATTAAATGTTGTGTATTTTTATTTCGTAGGTTACCAGTGGTTACAAAAACTTTAAAACAGCTGAATTTCTATTTCTTTTCAGAACTAAAATTGGTTCCTTGCTTAAGTCACTTTCTGCGAGTGGATAACAACAAAACTTGTCAACTTGTGCTCTCAACTCTTAAGGCGATCATGTTTGAAAATCCAAAGGTAAACTCTAAGTTACGAGGTACATTTTACGTTGAAATTTCTATATTGTGCATACTGTTGTTTTCTTGTGTACTAGCACACCTTTAATCGTTGGAAATAAACTTTAAAAATTAACCTGGTGGTCACCAAATAATTTACCCCCTAAAAATTCACATTTTTCATAAACCGATTGGGCTGAAATTTGGTACACAAGTACATACCTTCAAAAGATTTTGCAATGTAAATCTGATTCACTGACTGTGTGGTGTACATTTGTAAATATGTGTTGCTTGATATTGCTTGTATTTACCACATCCCACAAAACTCTCTCTTTTCAGAAGTTGTAAGTCATCTAAATATATTTAATGAAAATTGAAATATACGTATAGCTAAATCAATCCGCTTTTCTATTTTAATATCGTAGAGTTTATTTTCCTACACCCATTCCCTAGCACCCTTGTTCAAATTGTATTTGTCAGTGGGGGCGGAAAAGAACAGATTGCGGCTTTGTTGAAAAATATTAATAAACTGAATTTTGACTTCGTTTTTTGACTCGTAGAGGCAATAGTATTTTTGGGGAGTCTTGTTGTGCGATTTCCTAGTTGTCCGAATTTTGAGTTGACCATAAAATATACAGCAGACTCTACTGCGGTTACGATAAAAGAACATAACTGGAAAAATGGCATATGACACGGCTTTTAGAAAATAATAGCAGCCGACTATAATATATAAACCAATCTTTATGATATTATGATTACACATATACTTTAATCGAAAACATGAGTTATTTTGAATAATGTTTCAAATTGGAAAATGAAAAAACGTATGCCTTTTTATCATAACATGGCTGACTTATTTTGCGAATTGCGTTCTTTTTTATGAAAATGAAATTTAAAATAAATGTTGATTAATATACACATATATGTACAATTTACAAGATAAACGCATTTTCAAGGTAAACAAACGTATGACGTCATTGACATTTTTTATAATAAATGAATTCAGACATAAATGAAACATTTTGTTTATATAAATATATTTTAAATGTTTTAAATTGACAGCAAATACCAATATATTATACACTAAAAATGTTTATTGAAAGTGCTACACCAGAGCTAAAAAGTCCAAGGACCTGTTAAAATAGCTCCCAATGACTCTCAGGACCATTCTGTACAACATAGCTGTGATATAGTACCAACAGTAAACATTTTTTTAGTTAAATATCAAAAGATGTATTTGATGTATATCTATAACTTTTAAAATACATTTATATGGAGGAAAATGCTTCGTTTATGTCCAAATTAATTTTTATCATATCTTTCCACGCTCTGGGCGACATTGGCTCCTTTCTATGCCAGAAATTAGCTTTAAAAACCAATATAATGGAATTAGATGGATAGCCAAATGTGACTGACATACGGAACAAAAGGAAACCATAATATCGGCCTTAAGGACCAGCCAAAGTAGCTTCACATAACTCTCGGGACTATTCTGGAACTTTTAGCTCTGATCTAATACCGTCGATAAATACTTTTCAGTTAAATATTGGTTAAATAACTTAGTTGTATATTTTTTTCCTGTCTATGACGTCTTAAGTTTTCCTTGTGTGACCTTGAAAATATGTTTTGTATATTGGTTATACATTCCTATTAGCTCATAATACATTTATGGGCTAAAACAGCTTGATTTTAGAGATAGAACTGATTAGCCATTATTAATGGCAGCAGTTGTGTTCTTTTTATCACACTTACATTCTTTTATCGTAATATTTTGCTTTTACGTCTTTTTATCGTAACATTACCATTTAAATTTGTTAGTGACGTTCTTTTAACATTAAAGTTGTCTGTTATCATCTTATTTTGATTTAAGATTCAAGACATAGATAGACCTTCATATTTTGAGTAGTCCAAATGAAAAAGTCAAAATCGAAACCAAGTGCAGTTACGTCCTTTTATAGTAACACGGTTTAAATTTATGACAATCATATTTTCTGACTCTGAATTTTTTATTTCCATCTGTTCGTAAGGCTGTTTGATAGATCTAGCCTAGCACCCCATGTCCAAATTGTCTGTTGCCGCCACACCCACGTAAAAGTGTAGGCTTTCCCTGTGCTGGGTGTCCTCATATCTTGCGAACAATAAACATTAGGCAACTTTTGTTTTAAATTAGATGTCTTCTAAAATATTTAGGTTTGAGTAAAATAGAATGTTTCGTTTGGAGTCTCGAGTTATAAGTGATTTTGGCCAAAGCCCAGAAAAACTACAACCATTTTGTTCTGGATTTGTATTAGTTATCCTAGTACACCTACACACCAAATTTGAAGTGAATTGGACAAAGTTTCATTTTTGAACCTGATGACGTCATTGGCCCCTTATCAATTTTCTTTTAAAAGTTGTCGATGCATCTGAAAATTTAACTTTGTCCAATTGACTTCACATTTGGTGTAATACAACAAAAATATTGATTGAGGAAAAAACGATGTTTTTGGCCAAATTTACTTAAATTGCTCTAAAATCCAAACGAAACATTCTACATTTCTCAAATTTAGATTATATAGTTTGTTTATGATGGCCATCGTATTTTGGTTTACACTAAAATCTCTGAAACAGAATTTCATGTATTAATCCAAATTCCATTTTGTGCAATGTGGCAATATGTGCTAGGGGGTACTTCTTCCCAGGTGACATCAAGGCATTTAACTGAGCAGTCTGTAGCCGAGTGGTTAGCGTGCTAGACTACGGATCCGGAGGTACCCTTTTCGAGACCCAGTCATAGAGCGCACACTTTATGTTACTTGGTGAACAGGGTTCCGAAAGTGGTCAGGGATTAGAGAACCCACTTTCGACCCGCCTGATATGAGAGCCAGTCTTAGCCCAAGAAATGTGAAGAGGTTGTCATTTGTGTTGTGCCCTCCGTGGTGACCGATGGGTACTGGCTGCACCGTGTGTAGCTTGCGGAATGCACACACTCCCTGCCTGGGGTCACAGTTTAAAGGCTTGAAATTAGCTGTGATCGAACGCTTGTAATGCGACCCCGCCAGAAAAAGACATGGACCCCGCCCACCCTTAAAGCTTTTTCAAAATTGCTCGAAAACGACCAAATCGAATTGAATGAAATGTGGAACCTATTCACGAAATTCTCTTGCGGATTTTGGGTATAATTTTTTTTAGGTCAGACTCCCCCCTAAGGTCACATGACGGCTCTCTGAAAAATAGATCGGAATAAAATGTTACTTTAAAAAAATCTATCCTAAAGCCAATTAATATTTGGTACACTTACTATAAACAATAATCTTTCTGGGTTTTTGAAAATGTTGATTTTATGACCAGGGTGCTATCTGAGAGCCAAAATATCAATAATTTTTATTTTTTTATTTCCATTTTTATAAATTCTTATGGATTATGTCGTAGTAATTGCTATAGAACTGAAAATTTTATTTAAAAATATTGCTCCAAAAAGGTTACGAAACTTTTTGTGTCAAATTCTATATAAAGAAATAAAATAAATAAATAATAAATTTTTATTTAACGACAATTCATTTAGAATATTATTTAGATAGGAAAATGGAAAATATTTATTGTTATAGGTCATAGCTTTATCCAAAGTTAGAAATTGAGATCCACTGATTTATGGATCTGGCGCTAAAAATGTTTTCTGAAATTCACTTTTAGGGAACGAAACTACTAAAAATGACCTGGAAATCAATTATAAGTTATTTTAAATTCACTTTTTAAATAAGAATCATTTTTTAGGACCTGCCCCAGTAACCATGAAAGTGAACCCTCTCAGTTTCCTTTCTAATTCTAATTCTCAAATTTGTTTGCATTTTAGAGCGATTTAAGTGATTTAGGCCAAAAATATTCATTTTTTGACCAAAAATTTAATAATCAATAATTTTTTCAAATTATTTAATGGGTAAATTATGTTACTGGGTGCCTAGTGAATCTACACACTAAATTTGAAGCAAGTCGAACAAATTCTTATTTTTGGACTTGATAACGGCGTCATCGGCCCCTAGATCGCCCCTTTATTATTTTTTCTCCAAATACTTCTATCGATTTATCTTTTATACCAAAATCCTCCCAATCCATCTACTGGAAGTATGAAATCCTTGTCCTTCATGTATATAAAAATGGGCTCGATCAAGGGTTAGATTATGTCTATTTTATTGAAGAATGACATTTTTATTTTAAATTTGTATTTAATTATTTTGTAGGCTTGTACTTTTTTGAAGACACAAGGATTTTTGCTACCTGCAATGCAACTCTGGGAGCAATGTCAAATTGATTCCGGTTCAGCACTGACTATGGACATTTACGATGTGTTAACAGCATTGCAAAAGAAATAAAATAGATTATATGAAACATTGGGGATGGGAGATGTAGCACATATTGAAGCTAACAGTTTATTATCATTGGTTTAGCTTTAACCTCCCGTTGGCCGAGAGGGGGTAAAACGTATGCCCCTAGACATTTTATATCTCAAAACCGGTTCAACCGATTTAGCGTAAATTTGGACTCACTGTACCAAATGTTTTGCGAATCTTTTGGCGTCAAAATCCGTTTGATCTGATACCCTTAGGTTCACATGATGGTTCTTGATAAAAAATATTAATTTAAAAAATTATGAGGGAAAAATCAGAAATTGTGAAACCCCTCCTGCAAACGCAGTGTAAAATAGAAGTTTGTTTGTTGTTCAGATGCCAACGGACCGCGAGTTAAAAAGTAACCTAAGGGTACTTTCCATAATTTACAAGTGCGATTACATACATAAAAATCTAAAGCTTTGATAGTCATTGTCTTCAAAATCTTCCGGTTTTCTCTGCTATCTGTGTATGAATGGAAGATGCAACATAGGGTGGACAGGTGCTCATGTAGCCCCTCTCGGAAATGTGAATTTAGATATTTTGAGAAGCTCGGAACATTTCAATACAGTTTTGGATATAATTAGGTGGTTGCCTAGCATTTATGGTTAATTCATAATTAAGGATAATTTAAGATTTCCATTGTTTTTGTTTTTATTTTGTTTGGAAAATTCCGAAATTCTGGATTCTACGAACCCCTTCACCATTTTCTGTGTACAGTACTGTAATGTGGAAAATTTAAATGTCCGTAGTAAAAGGTAAGCTTCTACAAATCTGAATGCCGATTTGTAAAGTTAGCATGGAACGTGGAAATTGAAGCTGGATTGTTTTACTATGTAAACTGTGTGCTGCTTGAATCCCTAGTATGCATGTCTAATTTGATATTCCTAACACCGATGTCCATTTATGCCCCGATACACTTTCCAAAAAATGTAGGCTGAGTGACGTCCTATATTCACCCATTCTAACATTAACTATGTTTGAATCTGAGTGTAGGTTGTCTATTTTTTGGCTCCGTTTTTCGAATTTCATTATCTCGTAGAGGCTCTTCTGCACCATTTTATATTATTTTTCTTGTCCTTAATACTCCCCTTTCAAAGTGTATGTTGCCGGTGTGACTTTGGATTATCTTATTATTCTTTGTGTCACCTAGACACCCCTGAGGATTAAAAAAATGCAAGATGGCTTCCATCAATATTGAGTTCAAAAGAACATCTATATAATAGGAATGTATACCGAAAGTTTTTATAAAACATCTTTTAAAGGTCATACAAGGTCACCTTATGACGTCATAGACTATTTTTAGCCAGAAGCGTGGGAAAATAAATTTAGACATAAATGAAACTATTCGTTACTACAAATGTATTTTAAAAGTTGTAAATATAATAGCTAATACGTCTTTTGACATCAATATTTAAATGATGGAATGTATACTGATGATGTCATAGAATATTTTTTAGTCAAGCGTGGGAAAATAGTATAATAGATGAATTTCGGCATACATGGAAACATTTAGTTCCATATAAATGTATTTTAAAAGTTGTAGATATATAATTAATACATCTTTTAACACCAATATTTAAACGAACGAATGCTTACTGATGACGTCATAGACGATTTTTAGTCAGAGGCGTGGGAAAATAGTGTGTATAAAAGATGAATTTAGATATAAATGGAAGCATTTTTATTCCATATAATTGTATTTTAAAAGTTGTAGATATATAGCTAATACATATTTTGACACGAATATTTAACTGATGAAATGTTTACTGATGGTACTAGATCAAAGTTAAATTGATCTAGAAGTGTAATAAGATTTACTGGGAGCTATTTTAGTAGGTTTTTGAGGCAATGATATGGCTTCAACTACTTCAATATCTCATATTTTTATTCTAAAGACAGTTTTTTATTCATCTAATGCCTTATATTAGTTTGTACTAAGGCACTAGAAGGACCAATGTGGCCTAGAGTGGTTTGGAAAAGCATTTTAAATTTATTTGACAAGTCCTTAAAAAGAAAAGAATGTGACTTCAATCAGCTTCAACTATCTCATGTTTAGATAGACAATTGTTTATCTTTCTAATCCCATTATATTGGGTTTTAAAGCTTCTGTAAGGATATGGCATTAGAGATTCCTAAAGATGCCTATAGTGGTTCTGAGAGCTACTGGAAGCTAGTTCTTCAGTTCCCAAAGGTCAGGATATGGTATCAATTAGCTCAATAAATAACATTAGGTGCAAATACATTGAAATGATTGCAGCCACATTCTAGGTTCAAATAGTTTAAAATGGTACTACATCAGGGCCAATGTAGTCTAAAATGATTCCTTCCAAGAGCAACTGAAATCCACTTTTTAAAGTCCTTGAGATAAGAATGTTATCTCAGTAGTTACAATGTATTTACTCAGCTAATTGAAACCTGATCTTTGGGAACTGGAGAACTAAATTTTAGTAGTTCTCATAACCACTATAGGTATCTTTGTGGACTTCTAATGCCTTACAGAAGCTTAGAACCCAATATGATAGCATTAGAAGGATAAACAATTGTCTCTAGAATCTGAAAATGAGATATTGAGCTGCTGATTGCAGCCACATTCTGCCTTTAAGGACTTGTCAAATAGCTTCAAAGTACATTTAAGAACCTCTGAGCCACTATGGCTTCTTACAAAAACTTAGCAAACTAATAAAATGGCATTTGAAGAATAGAAAATTGTCTTTAGAATATAATTGAGATATTGAACTGATTGAAGCCATATTATGGTCTCAAAGACCTAAAATAGCTCCAGTAATTCTCAGAACCATTCTGTTCCACTGATCTTCACCAGCAGTAAAGATTTTGCTGGCGTTATGGCGTTATTTTTTCCAATCTTGAAATATTTCATACATAGATTATTTAAAGTGATATCTTTAACTTCTAAAAATATTACTTCTCAATTCTGAATCTTTGCAATTAAATTTAAAATGTATTTGTTGAATACATTGTATTTTTTAAAAAACATTTTGCAAAAAGATATATGCCCTCCTGAAAATATTGAAATTTACGGTTTCGATCTTTTATACTATTTTCCCACACTTCTGGCTAGAAATAGTTTATGACATAAGGTGATCTTTTATAACCTTCAAAAGATTTTTTTGGTTGAAAACTTTGAGTCTGCATTTTTATAAGATGGTAATATATTTATATGGTCTAAATCGTTTCCTTTAGCTGCAATTTGGACTTCAGTACTGATGGCAGCCATTTTGACGCCATTTCGTTTTTTAATCCTCAAGGGTGTCAAGGTTACACCCGGTGGATTATCAATATGGACCTATCAGAGATTCAAAATACTATGCACCACATTTTGCACACTTGGCTAAAAATCCGCTTTTCCCCACAGGACTAGTACTCTTTTGATCAAACTATGATACAACCATAGATATGTCTGTGAATACAACAAAGTGATTTTGAAAAGCTTTTAAATAAAACTTGGCTCCAACTATCAGAAAATTTAAGCAGTATATGGTATTCAATAGTCTATGGCTCACCTCCCATTATCAATTTAAAAAAAAACCATTGTTCCATCTTTCCAAGATACCTGTCTCACAGTGTTCCAGAAGTGGGAGGGATAACTTTTAAAATTTCCCATTAGCGATCTCAACGGTTTTATATAATTTCAGACATATAGAATTCAATAAACAAATTTAAAAATCTTTCCATCGACTTCCCTGTCTATGGCCCAAAATCCAATATGTCGACCATTAAAACCAAAATATATTATATAAATATTTAATAAGAGTTTTCCCGCTGATTATCTCAATGGTTGTATAATTTCAGACATACAGAATTCAATAAACATATTTAAAAAGCTACTGTTTTTCTGTCTATAGCCCAAATCGAAACTAATAATGTAAATACATAATATTTCTTTATGGTTTGTTCCACCAAAATCGAATTAACAAATATGTTAAATTAGAATTAAAGATATAATATTACAAAATAAACGTAAAACAACTTCAAAACAGAGTTTCAGCTATATACATATACATGTTGGCTATTGTTGTAGTCTCTACATTTTTGGTGTATGTGTTTGATGGCTATTTTAGCCGCACTTTGGGAGTCGATATGAATATGTTAATGGTTTGTGTGGCCATATCAATTTGGCTATTAAATCGGCGTTGTAGAATGAAGTATACCTTTAAAATTATAGTTACACTTAAGATTGCATGCATTTTGGTATCGTATCACTAGGTTACAATAACCAAACAGGTTTACGAAAATACAGTGAAGGCTGTCCACAAAGATTTTGCAGCTACTTGGGACAACTAGGTATAAAATAAGGATTATTAGTTGTCTTAAGCACTTTGTATGCTTTACAGTTTTTCCTGCCGAAAATAATAAGTATCACGAAGGCTATCATATTGAACAATTTAGTAAATACACTCTATAATATTCCCAATTATGTTTGTGTTTAGTTTTATTTTATATTATGACATTTGTAATATTTTGTACTACTTTTCTAATAATATAAACGGATAAAATAACAAGATTTTCATTATTAGCGCCGGGAAAAACTGGAACACCGTGTACATAGCCAACATGTATAGATGGTTGAGACTCTGCTTATATGCTGTTTTATGTTCATTTTGTAATGTTTTCTCTTTAACTCAAATTTATTATTGATTCTATGTTGTGTTTTTTGGTGGAAGAAAACCATGTATGTAAAAATATTATAGGACATGTTTATTCTGTAATTACATTATTAGTTTCTGTTTGAATGGCCCGTATATTGGATTTTGGGCCATAAACAGAAATCCAAGCTGGAAGACTTTTTAAATTTGTTTTTATTTGGTATTTATACACCCCCGGTCGTTATAAACACAACAACAACATTTTATAATGTTTGTTTTTAGCTGATGTTATTATTTCATCTGCAAAAGTACTTTACTATAATTTACTGGTATCAAACATTTAATGGGCCAAATAAAGATGCTTACTTGCTTTTAGATGCTCTTATAGTGTACGAGCATTTAAACAATTTAAAATTAACACACACCAAATTTAAGGAAATACATAATATGTATAAAATGGTGCTTTTGTATAACGACCACGGTGATAATAAATTTTGATTTGAATGGTCGCCATATTGGGTTTTGGGCCATAGACAGAAAAGTATTTTTAATTTGTTCATTGAATACTATATGTCTGAAATTATATAAAACCATTAAGACCAGTAATTTGAAATTTTTTATTAGGTAGTTATATCATGCTTTTTGGTTTGATTGGCTGCTATTTGGATTTTGGGCCATACATAGAAAAGCCGTCGCTGGAAGATTTTTTAAATTGTATTTATTGACTTCTACATGTCTGAAAATATTTTAAAAACCATTGAGATTAGTAATAGGCCATTTTCAAAGTTATCCTCCTCCCTCCACTTCTGGTGCACTGTGATATACCAAATTTTAGCCCAACCATCCACTACAAGTATAATATTTAGTGGAAGCCTCGACCAGCTGTATATAGGGTGTATCGAAATTAATGTCGTTTTTCAATTATATAAATATTTCTAATTTCAGTTATATAAATTTTTCTAATTTGATAACAACAGAGTTACAGAGATAACAGAGATAACACATATAACAGCAGAGTTAGA
>JAUYWI010117128.1:0-10544 GCA_034780595.1 Parotoplana pacifica
GTCATGAGAGTAAATAATTTGGCACTAAGAGGGCCACCTTGAGGGATTCCAACTTTGAGGGAGATTTCTTGGGAGTTAAGGATGACGTTTTTGGTTGGTAACAGCCCAAAGAAAATTTTAGCGTATAGGTAGTTGACATAATTTTATTTGCATTTGCCAATTTTAATACCTAATCGGGATCAGCGATGTTAATGTGACAGTGATCATTTTTTTAGCATAGTTGCTAATTCAACATAATTATTTCTAAATAAATGTAGTTATGTAATGACACTTTTCTATATATGACGGGGGTACGAACTTATGGTCCCCCTCTGTATATCAACCCCGGTATTTGAAATAACGTTGCCCATTCCATTACAGTAGGCGCCGCCATATGGTTTGATATGATTAAAAATATAAATCAACGCCCTTAACAACTTTCTGTTTTGATGTCATTCTTCGACACAATGGATCAGCAAAGAAATTGTTTGCGGTTAGGTACCCCCAAGAATATATTACCTCTAATTTAGTTAAACCAATTGTTTTCAAACATATAACTATAAGAGACGTTTTTATATCATACTGAATTGCAAAATTGGTCAGGTTGCACATATAAAAAATAAGGTAACCACATCATGTTAAAAATCAAAGAATGAAGATATTTTCCAATATTTTGTATTTCTCAATTAGTTTTAAATCACTATAAAATAAGATATCATTATCAAAATAATAATAGATATTAATTTTGAAAGATCTGCTCATTTACAAACACCATGTAGCTATTACAAACCAAAAAAGAATGCTACATAATGATAGCAACACACGAGTGATTTCTAGGAGAAATCAACAATTACAAGTGGCTAATACCTATCTACTTTGAAATATATAGTAATGTTTGTAATATCATTAAAATACTTGATAATATTACCATAATGAGGAAAAATACATATGGGCAATTATAAAATATAACTATAAAATTGTTTTCATGCATAATATTAATTATTATAATAATAGTATTTAATGGATATAAAATATGAGATATACGCAGTGTGGAGAATATAATGAATAATATATTTTTTAAAATATATATGTGTCAAACATAAGCAAGCAGTGCCGCTAAAGTGAAATGGTAAAAAAATAGTGTACAAAATATCACAGTCAAACCTAGGAACTGTCTTCGAAATCAAGTTCATATTATTAGTTATTAAATAAACACTAACAGAGCAACGATGAAATAAATCTTAAATATTGACAAAATAAATTAAAACTAAAAATACAAAAAATAGTGAAAAGCGAAATTACGAAATATATATTACACTAATTTTATATGTTTTTTTAAAATAAAATATAGGTACTTCTATAAACTTTAAAATAAATAGACAAACCAAATTTATGGTCTAATAGTATAAAACGAGAAATGATAAATATTTGGAAGACAGGTTATATGGTGGTAGTATGCATATAATCATGGATGTTTGGTTTGCTGAGCAGGTACTTGTAATATAGTCCATATATCAAAGTAGTTGCTCAAACCAAACATACTCTTCTTCCCTATACAATGTCACAAAAAAAGTTCTTCTAAAATACGCAATATTCTCTCACAAAACAGGGCACAATAATCGAAAAAAGAATTGTGTATATGTACTTTGAAAATCACAAAACGCTGAGTGAAAGTGTTTACTTCCTACAAATTCGGCGGGAGGCTTGAAGACCAGGACTACGACGCATCATTGAGGGACTACCAGTGCGTAAAGGTGAACGTTGTCGCAAGCGGGTGGGTGCTTCCATGTCCTCTAGTCGACGTGTTTCTGCATCCATAAGGGCTGCTTCGGTGGCAGGATCGCGACTCATTTTGGAATCTAAAATATTTCGCAATTCACTGGTCTCGGAACGCGGGCGAACCAACATTCCTTGGCGTTTTCGGATATCTTGGGCCATTTGATCTTTCAATGTAGCAATCTAAAGAATTATGAAAAATCCCCATGAGGCATCACAATACATATATTCTAGATGATAGCATAAAACAGCACAAACAAGTTAATAACATCTAGTAAAATGCACACTCACGCAAAATTTTTCCTTCATAAGCTGAAGAAGTTGGTAAAATAACGTCAAATTTTTTCAAGTTTATAGTCAGAAAACGATGGTTAAGTAATTAGTAATATGGCATCCAAAATATGAAAATATCATAGGTACAATTTATTACCTGTTCCTCGAGTCCCTTAACTCGCTGTCTGTGGCCCCTTTCTCTGGCTTCCAGAGTTCGTTCTGCTTGGGCATGAGCGGCACGCAAGCGATCTACTTCCATCTCAGTTTCAGCTCGGTGACGACTGGCAACATCAATTAGCTGCTGTGAATGACATTGTTCAGATGCCCCCATTTGGTTCTTAATAAAAAATAGTATATATATATATATACATAAAATGCGACATTATCAGCTTATTAAAGACATTTTCTCAAAATTGCTTTCATGTTGCTTTATGGTAAACAAATATTATCTAATGTCAATTAAAAACTAATTTAGATACTCGTATGTTTTAGAAAATATTCCATATCTTTTAATAAAGAAAATAAAATAAATCATGACGCATAGTGTAACAAATCTTATTAAAGATCTGGTATAGAATAATAATTAAACAAATATTTGAAGACGTCACCATAAATTTTAGAGATAAGTTATAAATTATATCAGTTTTTAACAAAACGCAATGTAGAATAGCCAAATTGCCCAGAAATGTCGCCGTGACCACAGAGTTGTGTGTCAAGTTTCTTGTTGACTTGGAGAAATTCTTAAAGGAGCTGCAAAATCCAATTCTTCCTCAAAATATGCGCCTTATCCAAGATAACGCTCGGCCTCATACTGCTCGCAACACCACTGAGCATATTGAGGAACGCACCACCAGACTGTTACGACAACCACCATATTCTACTGACACGAATTTATGCGACAGATATCTATTCCCCAGATTGGAGGCACGTCGACAGGGTAATTTTAAAGCACTCAAGGATCTGAAACTATTATTAAATGAAGAGCTGCCAAGATTTACTGACGAAAAGTTGTCAAGGGCATTGCAGGCTATGATGAAAGACTTAGAGATTATTGATGCCGAGGGTGCATAATTGTATGAATATGTCACTTTTGAATTATCTATAAGATTTGTACCTATATCTCTTTGTATAACAAACGTTTAGTGGATCAATGTTGTAAACCGACATTTTTCCTGTATGGCCTATACATCGGCTAATAAATAAAGTAAGATATGGAAGAAACAACTCAGTGGTCAGTGTCCGCCATAGGTTGCTTTAATAAGTTTGAGATCCTTCTATGTTGATGAAATTGGATGAGTAGGCACAATGCATTTACATAGAAATTGATTCAAAAGTTACCTGCAAAGCAATGACTTGTCGCTGAAGATCCGCATTTTCGTCTTCTAGTCTTCTTAACGTTTGATCCAATTCTGACTTTTCCTGGCTACTACGATTTACCATTTCTTCCGAACGCATTCGATCACGTTCAACCTAAAATGAGAACAAAACTAGACGTGGGGTTGTTTTACAATGTAAAACTGTTTCATTTGACCGCAGTATGAAATGTATCTAGGATAATTGTAGTCAGTCACCCATGATTCTTTATCTCTAATGTCCCTAGGCACCCAAGTCAAAATTGTATTAGTTGCCATTGAATAATCAATCACAAGGTACCTTTTATAGAGGTTTTATGTAAAAAAACCCGACAAAATATGTTGTTGGTATGGATTGAATCTGGGTTATTTCGCCATTTTAAAGCTCTATACAGACTTTGAAGTGTTTTCTACAATCTGCGCCTAATTTTAGTTTTCTCCACGAAAAGAAGCCACCTCCTAGACTGCTGGGAGAGGAAAAAAGAACCATCAATGGTCATACCATATTTATAATTGAATTAAAATAAAATAAATAACAACTGACACTTACTTTGCTAAGAGTCTTTTTCAAATCAAATTTGTCTTTTTCAACCAATCCTTGTCGTCGCATTATTTCTTGTTTTTCAGACTCGGTTTCATTTAGAGCTCGGCTCAAGCTCGCAACGCGTTCGCAAAGACCCTGCTTTTCTGCAGAAAGTTTCTGAAATCTTTGGTTGAGTTCTTGTTCAGCTTCTTGGCGCTGTACTAAAAGTGTAGTAGACTGTCGGTTCAGACCTTCGAGTTCATTTCTACGTAATTCGGAGTCGGCCACTTCCGCCTGTATAACTT
Source organism: Parotoplana pacifica (assembly GCA_034780595.1). Taxonomy (NCBI): domain Eukaryota; kingdom Metazoa; phylum Platyhelminthes; order Proseriata; family Otoplanidae; genus Parotoplana; species Parotoplana pacifica. Next base: position 4,209 of record JAUYWI010117128.1, read on the forward strand.
GAATGCGTTCCATGAGAGCGTGATTCTGATGTTTAGACTCGTTAAGTGCTGCTCTTGTGGTATCTAGACGTTCCTATAATAAGATAAAAATTCAATTTTAATACGAAAATAGATATTTAAAAAAATCATAATGTAAGATCTATTGGATATGGACAAATTAAATACACTTGTTTCCATTTAAATAAAATATTATGTAATATTTTAAACCAAAACAGAGATCAAACTTGTACTAACTGTGTCTATCTAATGTAAGATGATGTTTTCTAAATTATATAATACATAAATACCATTATACTACTAATATTCTTTTGCTTCTATGATTTTAAATAATCTCGTCTTTCTATTAAATGTTACAAATATTTCTTTAATTTTATTAGTTTGATTATACAAAATCCAAAAACTAAACCAAATATGCATGCAAAAAGTTCTTCTATTAACAGTGAATTAAAAACACTAAAACACTTTCTACTGACAAATACAAAGCCTACATAGTGATTTTGCACTCTGTATTACATGTACAACTTCTATAAAATTAGACAAGCATTGACAAGGTAATGGATGGAGTTCAAAGTTTTATCATTTACCTGAAGTACTCGTCTATCATGTTCCGAACTAGTAAGAGCCTTTTGAAGTTGACCTATTCTTTCTTGAAGATCGTGGATAGTGTTAGAATGATCTGAAAGATTCATGTTCAGTTGTTGAACTTTGTCTTTTTGGGCATTTTCTTCTTCTTCGGTGCGGGCAAGATTAATACTTAGGCGATCAATGGTCAATTGTAGCGATTGCGCTTTAGATTCAAGATCCTACAAATTAGACATAAACTTTCTTCAATACTTAAAAGATAATATTTAGTTTAAGATTATTTATAGAAAAGTTCAATAACCCTTGACTGGTAGCTAGAAAGGTCAAAGCAGCTATCCTAAATAGAAGCCACAGAAGAAAATAACCGTGTTATATAAAACTAAAGAATATTTAGCGTTTTTGAAGAGAGAAATATTAAGGGTTATAAATTAAAACAAAAAACATTAAATAAAAGTTTACTTGGATTTGTTTACAAAGAGAATCAACTCGCTGCTGCAACACTTGACATTCTGTTTCTTTATCTGTCAGTGCCATCTTCAGCCTCTGGAAATCACCTTCAAGACCTCGCTTCATCAGCTCAAGTTGTGTGCAACGATTTTCAGAATCTTCCAAACATTTGCGCAAATGCTTCTTCTCTTCTTCAGAGCGTTGGTCGCCTTGTTTCATCTTAGAAATCTTATCCTAGAAACATAACATAAAACAATAATAAATTGAAAAGGAAAATGTATTTTTAATTATTTTATATCTTTTTTAAATAATCAGTCTACATCCACAAAGTTTCTTTCAGAAAAAAATTAAATTTAGAAATTCATAAACAATTTTGAAATATCATGAATTGAAATTTAATTATCCATTTTATTTTGGATGATTTTTTAAATAAAATTCAATGATTCTATAAGATCACGAAAACGACATACTTGATGTTGTCTCTTCTCTGATTCAAGGGAAGCTATTGTTCTTTCAAGAGTACTTATATTTTCAGCCATTCCTTTACGTTCTCTTTCATTCCGTCTGATGGTTTCTTCTTGAAGCATAAGAGCAGTTTGGGCGCTAGTTAGTCTTCCGTCTATTCCTTTCTTATCTAAGAAAAAAGTGGGTACAAGAATATAGAAACCCCTCCGTAAGAGTAATATTAACCATAGAAGTTAATTTGAATATCTCAAACAATGATGGATATGGCTGAAACTACACCAACAATCACTAAAACCACAGCAACTACCACTACACCTACAACTACAATTATACCAACGACCACTACAACTACACCAACTATTATATCTACACCAACAACCACACATACACCTACAACTACAGCAACAACCAATACAACTACAGTAGCTGGGGTACCTTCTAGGGTTAAAAATGCAATGATAATTCGATGGCCTTCTTGAGTTAAAATATCTTCCATTTTTAAGTGAAACAAAACTGCAAATTGGTAACTCTATAGATTAAACCACACAGTAATAATAATACAGAGATCCGACTCTATATAAATTCCATAAAATTAGAAATTTATGTTTACATTCTGGACCTTTCAAATTGCGGAGATAGGCGAAAATGCAATTTTTAGGCATAACTACTTTACATCTTACAATTTGTACGAAATATTTCAGATTTATAACTACCCAATTAATTTATACACAATTTGATATTTTTCTCAACTGCTTCATTCAAAAATGGTGAGTAGGACCTCTGTACAATTATTACTCGAAAAATTTGAATATCAAACCATAGAGAGCACTATTTTTTCAGTTACTTCTTCTTCTTGTGCCTTTTCCCACATTTAGTTGGGGTCGTCGGTGCGGATCATTTTTATCCACTTTTTGCGGTCCATTGCATCCTCCATTCGGACTCCCACCTGCTCCATATCTTCACGAATACAGTCTTCCCATTTTATTTTGTATCTTCCACGCCTCCTCTTCCCCCACCTCCACCTTTCTGACTCTTCTACCCACATAGTTCACCTCTCTCCTCACCACACGTCCTAACCACAGGAGCCTCACATCCTCCAGTTTTCCTTTCAATTCTCCAATAGTCATCCTCTCCCTCACCTTTTCATTTCTCACTGTCAAGTCTCGTCAGTCCTAAAAACCATCTTAGCATTTTCATCTCTGCCACCTGTATCTTTTCTTCCTGCCTTTTTGTAGTAGTCACAGTCTCCATCCCATACAGCTTGATGGTCTCACCATTGTCTTATCACATTGTCTATCACATATAGCACCAGTTATCCTTGTCCATGCACCTCATCCAGCTTGTATCCGTTTGTTTCTTCACCTTTTTCTCAAAACTTAAACTGTTAAACCCAAATTTAATGCATACATTCCCTATCATATAGACATTTAACCACGTGAGTATCAATGAAAAATGTCAAACCAAAAAATTAGTTATAGCATTTGTCTCGTTTCTTTTGGGACACGAGGGAAACGATAATTAGTAGACTTTATGCGTATTTATGGTATTAAAAAACTGCCATAATTATTCTCAGTGACTATTAGAACTTTTGTAGAAAGCAGTCATTATGATTAATTTAATAGCCAAAGAAATCGTAATTGAACAGACACACCAATGATTTGTCTGTACAATAATTCATTATCACTAGTAATAGTATTATAATACTATTAAAATATAAGAGACAGTGTGACTACAAAATTTATTTCAAAGAAAAGTACCTTCTTCGGCTTCACATAAAGTGTTTTGTAACTGCTGAAGTCGCCTTTCGCACAGCTCCATGGCTTCACATTGCTCTCGAAGTCGGCACTCTAGGGAACGTGCTTGAGCCACGGCATCGTCACGCTCTCGTTCAGCCGATACCAGTTGTTGAACAAATTCTCTCAGAGCAACTCGGACAGCCTCCGGGTTAATATCGGCGGCTGCCACATCACGAGCACCGGGGGAGAGAGAGCGGGCTCGGTACATGCCAGTCGGGGAGCCCACTCGTTGGATAGGGGAACTACAACCATTTGCAGTTGTCGCGTAGGTATTGTCAAAGCCTAAAAGAAATGAAGGATTGTGTTCATAAATTGAATGGCTTTCCAAACACCCGATGGGTCGGACCACATGGCACTGATAAAAATTTGGCTATACATTCCAAAAATGAATTTAAATTTATTGATGCCACTTAATGACAAACAATGTATCAGAAAATGAGCAAGAGAATTTGTACCAAATTTTATTTCAACCTGTGAATTTCAGGATATACAGCATCGTAAAACAATCTACCCTAAGAATGCTTTCTATAAACAATTTATTCCAGACAAGTTTACTAACTACCTAGTTTGTGAAATAGTAAAATACTATAATTACACCGATCGACCCATAATATGTAATGTTTGCGGCAAACAACGTTTAAGACAATGAATGAGGACGTGAGTATATTAATGCACAAACATAGTTAAATTATTCTATTGTTCAAAACTTATTAAATGCTAGGTATAGACTAGTCCACCTTCACAATATCCTAGCAACTGAGCCATTCAGCCTACTCTTATAAGCTAGCATAGGTTCGGCATAAGCAATGCTGATCAAAGCATCTTAAAGATAACGTATGAACTCATATTATTTTTGTAAATATAACAAAAGAAAGCTCATTTAGTCTATTGTAACACTACACCCCACCCCACCCCAACCATAATTAATATTACAGGCCAATCTCTACGCAAATATCGTAAAATCAAGTAATCATGGTATTTTTCGGTGTCACATTTCAAACAATAATATTCCGCAAAAGTCTGACTGAGTAAAAAATCATTTCGATATGTAATAATGACCAAAAATAACATGCATAGTAACCAAGTCGGAATACAAAATCAAAGTATAACAGCCGTATACAAATTAAAATCGATAAAAATCAATGTAAGCGCAGACTAACTTTTATTTCAACAATGTAATTACATATATCAATTGAGTAGTTCAAATATCTACCTAAGATGTTTTCTGAAATTTCAGACTGATTCCCATTTGCAACAACTTTCACGTTACAGCACACAAAAGTTCAGAAACAAGATTGGACAAAATGATCGTATCCCTCTATGTGATACTCAATTATTTGAATGGACTGTCATTTAAATTTGGAATCTATTGATCTGAAGAATATTAATTTATGGATACGCCCAGATTTTGGTCATAAACAGGAAACTTACCTTTTGAAATTATTTCTGACCATTGATTAATGTAGAAATTAAAAATTGACATCGAAAGTTTTGTAACAAAAGAATTTGCTTCAAACCAATAGATACCAAATTTAAATGGGCAATTCTGCAACAAAATAGTTGTAAAGCAATAACTTTGTTTTTCAGCAAACATGTCAAATTTCAGTCGTTAGTATCATGGAATTAACTTCAATACCAATGTTTTCTTTCTTTTTATTACATTTTTCATTTCTGACTTTTGGACTTCGGGATAAACTAGATAGTACTTTCAATCGCCAAGCTTGACTGACCATCTTATCATGCTTCAGCTTGGGTGTACAACAAAATGCACATAATTACATAGTTGTGATTGGATCTTGAAAAGAGGCTGTTTTAATGTTAAAGACTTATATTTTTTACACATCTTTTAGTTGGATTATATTCATTTCTATGATGTCAGTAGTTTCAAAGGCTTGACAGATTTTATTTATTATTTTTTAATTGTGTTTGTTTGCTGCAGTAAAGATTTCATTCTACATATTCGTATTTTTAATGATAGATGACAACTACTTCATTAACATCTAACTAGTATCAAAACATTATTTCACCGGTTATTTTTTGTAAAAGCGACTACTATGGTTAAATTAGACGGTTCTCATTAGCAGATTAATGCTGCTTGCTAACCATCATTGCTCATTATTCAGAACTTGATTGTTTTAAATCTACTATAAACATAATTCAAAAAGCTAAACTGGTCAAGAGATAGAGCAAATATTTAAACCTAACTATGGCATTGTCAGTTTTAAATCTGATTTGATCTGATTTATACAGCTTCTATGTATGCATTTATGTTAATTATCTCATCAGGCACACAATAGTCGTAGGTATGCATATATTTTTCTAAATTTAATTGGTGTTTGTCATTCGTAATTGTCATAACTATAAAGCAAACTTCACCACTCATCCTATATTCCACTGAACTAGAAAAGCCGAAACTGTCTTCTCCGCGGTAACCTTGACTACAATGCGTCCTTAGTGACAATAGATATGGCTATCGTTAAAATAAGCTCTAACGGAACAAAATGTATTTCGTGGAATTATATAGATTTGTTTGTTAAATTGTAATACAACAACATAAAAATGTCAAATTATTATTAAAAACCAATTGAGCATATAATAAGTTGATATAAAACACGGAAAATGTAAATGGAATAAATAATGATAATAAATCATCCTCCTCTAATTAATTTTAGACCCACCTTTGTGCATTTTTATGACAAACAATTCAATTAGAATAATTGAAATTTAACTCTGCTAAAATTAAAACTTTTAGTTCAATTAGTTTGCTATCAACAAACCCAAAATTTATTTTTAATTTTTTACGATAACTTGATTAGGAAACTCATTAACCCGCATCTAATTGTCAAAGCCCACAACCATTTGTCAACTTTAGTACGAATTAACAATAAAATAGGTTCATAAAAAGATGATAAAAAGTCATATGAAGAACCATTTAATATAAAAGAAGATAAATTACTTGAGTTTCGTATATACGAGGGCGAATCAAAAAGTTCCAGGATTTTGAATAAATCCTAGTAATTGAAACTATTTTGTAAATAAATCAATG
>JAUYWI010117139.1:0-10542 GCA_034780595.1 Parotoplana pacifica
ACATCCTTCTCTTAAAGACATTCTTTGCCATTCTAACATTTCCTAACACTTTGATTCCGATCTCTCTAATCCCCCTTTTTTATCTATATTTTTCAACGAACACTAATTTATCTATTAATTTTTTTTGTGGTCTGTTAAATTTTAAATTTATGTCTCTATTATTCTGCGTTAATGACAAATCTTTTTGTACAAATTTGTTTTTATTCACTGATGAAGGCTAATAGCCGAAATATATCTCATTCTCTATATTACTTTTTGTGTCCGAGAACTTTTTATTTTGCTACAACTACATACATCCGTTTTTATGTATAGTGATGAATTTTCCTTCAAATATTAAAATGCAATATACCTAAGATAACCCAAATACAGAAATAAAATCTTTATTATAAACCCAAACACTAAGGGCTGGAGTACCTACTTGACATGAATCATGACCTGGCGATCCAGCACAGAATTTCGAGGAATCCATGGTAAATCCCGTGATTATATTTCTGTATATTGTTTGACAGGCTTTAGAAGGAACGAGTGGAACTGATACATGTTGAATAATTGTAGAAATCTGATTAGCATCTAAAATTAAAACAATTGCATAATTATTAAAGGTATTCAAATATTTTTTTGACTTTTTCAAATTATATAAACTTAAAAGTTTACTTTCAATGCCGGTGAAACTGGACCCAATTTTAAAAATAGTTTACCATTTTGGCTATCAAAATTTGAATCACGTAATTCCTATGGTTAAAACTTAAAACTCGAGTTATGGTTAATATCAACAATACCTACATTATAAATTTAGTTAACTTTATTATGAAATCTAAAAGGAAAAATTTATATATAACAAATTTCATTATTTATAAAAGGCCTAATTTTCAATTATAATATTGCAACAAAATCATAACAATAAAAAACATTATCTAACATGCTCAAACTGTCCTCCGTCAATAATATATTTTTTACTTCGAGTTAGGAGTTATAAACAACTCAGTTCAGCACAATTTTTGATCATAGCCATTAGCTTGAGGATTCAAATTTAGCACGAAATTTTGATAGACAAAATGTCAAATGTTTTTAGCATTTGTGTTAACTTTCAATGGAATTGAAGTTAAACATTTTAGTGCCAATCATTTGAAAAAAACAAAAACAAAATATTGAACTCCCTAGCTGTACATAACTTCTTTCTCTATAAAATATCGTTTTCTATGAATAGTACTTATAGTAATAGAAATCGTGCTAACAGTAATACTATACCTACAATCATGTTAATTAAAAAATATAAATCAGTTGAAAACCTACAAACAGTATGAAATAATTCATAAATATCAATATTAGCAGGATCCTGATAATGTTGATGTTAAGGAATTATTTCATGCTGTTTGGAGGTTCTCAACAAAACTATTTCCCCCAAAGAACCGTCAATCTGTAATTGTCCCTCATCTAAATTACAAATATTAATGTTGGTTAGCGAGCTCGTAGTCTAACCGAAGACAAAAAACCAAACAAGCTGCCGAAATTGCTGAGTCACGCCGACTCCATTTAGCCTCATTTACGGCCAAGAAAATAAAACTCGTAGTTTAGCGTTTACTACGGCTAATAATAGGTCCCGGGTTGAAATCCTACTCTGTACTGATGTGACAGCTAACCCAAAACTAGCATACAGATGGATACTAATGTGAATTATAATCAAATAGATTTATACTGCCTTTGTATGAAATTCTTTTCACATGTTTTCATTTTCAAAAAGAAAGTGATTTTAGCTTACTGGAGGTTTGGTGGCCCCATCCAGATATGTAGAAAGGATTTGAGGAGTCAAACACAAAATTTGAAGCTGGAAGACAAGCAATATTAATATGCCGTGACAGCTTGACAGGCTGGACCAACTTAATCAGTGAAATGTCATTTGAAAACCATTCTCCATCTGGAAGTGACATCAAGTGGATATTTCCATTACTGGATCTAATTATTAAATAAAAACTACAATAGGTAATACATAGTTTATTATGTAGTTATTTATTATTTTCCATAACACCTGTCTTGTATTATAAAAGGGATATTTTCTATAAAAAATGCTTTGGTCACCAAAGTTAGTAATAAAAATTAATAATTTCGATTAACATTCCAGCTAACTAATAAGTGTTTTTTTATTGTCAAATAGTTCTCCACTGTTTCCCTTCTAGGCCATCTCAGTACCCAGGTAAGGTTATTTATCTTCTTTTTATGGATTGAGGTTTCTAACTTTCCAATTATAACACATCAGTCTCTTTGTCCATTTAAGAGTTAATGCAGAAGTGTTCATAATTTACTAGAAAATTAAATAAGATGCTCAATGTAGCTCCAAGTTTTAAGTAACCTGGATTAATAAGTTGATAAAGGAATTTCCAGAATATCCACTAAGATAAATTAAATTAAATGATGTCACAGAGTGCCTAATAAAGTTTAAAAAGAGGTATCTAGTTCAGCCCTTTGTACATTTTTTCCAACTCATAGATAAATATCCTCAGACACTAAAAATGGGTATTATTCCGACATATTTACCTGTTCGTTCATGGTTAATAAAGATCCTCTCTACATAGATATCTTGATGAGGTATGCTGTCATCTTGCATGTTATATTCACCTAAGCGTACCTTCCAATCGGTTGCTTCTGTGCTAAGCGTGGGAAACTCATTAATAGGTCTACAGAAAAAAACAATTTTGAAAAAATTATAAAATTTAAAAAAGCTTAGTCTTGGACATTTAAAAAAAGAAATATACCTAAGAGTAAGCATAGCTTGAAAAACTCCTTCTAACTGTAGTATTACATTATTATTTTATACCATAGTAGTTTTTCTAACACTAATATTGTTTAACTCAAAATCCAATCAAAAGGCAAAAGGTCATAATTTATAAAAAAATTAAAACATTTAAAAATGCTATTACTTATTTTCTAATTTACCTACCTGCCTGATCTTTTTTACCTATTACTCACGTCAACCACATAATCAATTTTACTTGCCCTTATCGTCGAACCGACATCTATCAACACAGGGACTCCTACTGAAACAGCTACTAACACCACCAAGGAAATAATAATATTTATATATTTGTAACGCACCACATGTCCAAAGACGGCAGCAGCGCAACATTCCTGAAAAAGGTTTCTATTGGATTTTAGTTGAATCATTTAATCGAGGCATTGAGTCTACTACTAGCTGCTCAAAATTTGATGAGATCACCCATCCTTGGTTTACTGAACTACCACGGTCACTTGATATGAAATCAATAAAATAGTAAAAAATTTCAACTTACTCAAAACAATGAGCGGCACTCATTACCCATAGCGGATGTATAAGAACACCGCCACACAAATGCCCAGTTTTATTTCCTCCACCGATAAACATCAGCGACGCCATCCAAGGCCATTGGCCCGGTTTACTCGATTTACCACCTACAATTCTCTTCACTCTAACCAGTGGCTGTTGGCCTGAATTCGACACTGATTGAGTCAAATTTGATCGCTTGTTTAGTTTTATCTGAGACTGTGGGAAATATCGTCGCCATTGATAATCGTACGCACTGCGACCACAATGCTCAATTATTCTGTCTAAAATATAAATTACAATCAAATTGGTTTAAATAGCAAGTGCTAACATACATAATTGTCATTCAATTTGCATACGTAATTGTAATAAGAAAAACAAGCACGAGGAGAATAGCGGTGGTTCACCAGTTTAGTGGTAGTTAATCGTTTCATTTGGAAGCATTTTAGACGTCTGATCTCTTTACATTTTATGTGTACTTGAGCAGCCTGTGTTTCCTACTATTTTCTTATCATCCCATCTTTAAAAAGTTAATCATTCTCCATTCACCCTTAAATCCTCAAGATATCTATTTTTTAAACAAAACATATGTAGGTATTAGTATGTTATTAAAAAAATCATATAGATACAAGACACAGGAATATAATATTAAAAATTAAATAAATGTGAACCCTGAGGTTAATGAGATTTAGATATTATACCACCTATACATGTTGTTTCTTGTATATTTATTTCACAAAACTATTTTAAAACTTTTTCCGCTGATGCATGGATTTTACTATATGGTCTATAAACAAGCATTTTGCAATAACTTACTTTGAAGCATGAATTCGTTATCGAAAGTATTTTTGAGTGTGGCGCTTATATCGATGCACAAAATGAAACATAATACCTCACTAAAAGAAGTGTTATATTGTAGAAATTTAGCATGTTTCAACCCGCCCCAGTCTCCTCTATGTATGTTAATGTAACCGTTTGAATATATTGCTATATCTACGTTTTTATTTTAGAGAATTATTTTTAATTTGTAAACATTTTGAAAACTAAAAATGTGAGAATTTCAAATTTAACAATGGCGGATATTGATGATGAAAATAACGTATTTTTTAAAATATATTGGACCACAGGATGACTTTTTTGAGAATGAAACCGATGAGAATGATGAAAACGAACCTGCAGTAGATGAAGTTATTCATTGGGATAAATTTCGAAGTGATCATTTCAAATTATAATAGAAATGTTAAGCATTTCTCTAAGAGGGATGTTTTATGGAAATTATTAATTGTTGCCATAGACTATATATTTATTTACATATCGATGCAATTCACTATATAGACCATTGTTTACTCAATTGTTAATGATTAAAACAAAAGTAAACTAGTCATAACCTAAAAGAAATTATGTAGCATGCCATATCTCTAAGGGTGGAGTTTTATGGAAATTTATTTTTCTTTCACTTTCATTCCCTTTCAGATAATCCAGATGTCTATCTAGGCCATCAACTATCAGAGAGGCCTGCTGAAAACTTAACTGAATCGGATATGGACATGCAAGTAATTCGTGAAAAATGCATAGAGGATGTCATTACGAGAGCAAAAATCATTATCAAAGTCTGGATCCTAAGGCTATTGTGTCAAAGATCAATAAGGTTTTGAGGAGAGATCTATCAGTATTCTTTCTCAGATTCATGTCTACAAAAACTTGAGCACTAAAGGATCTGATGTAACTCAACGAATGAAAACCTATTCTGTGCAAAAACAAACTGTCTGTAGAGATGTTTGGGCCTTCTCTAATTTTTGTGACATTGATTCACATATTAAAGAAACTGACTCTGCACTATGAAGAAAATAATGGAATTCAACTAAGACTACATGCATCACGTGGCATAGTCCCAAAATTCAAATGAACTATTATAGTTGATGACATTTATGCTATTGTTAATTTTTTAGACATGATGAGCATTCGCTATGGCATTCCGCATCCCGTATCTGAAAGGGTTTTCCTGTAAAGCAACCTTTCAGTAAAGAAAGTTGGCCAATTTTCAATGCCAGTTATCCTAAGAAAATATCCCATTCAACAAGTTGCAAAGTTTGGGAAAATTTCAAGCCAAATAGACAGAGAATGAATTCAAGATTTGATGTCAGCAGTGAATGTCAACAATATCGAGGAAGGATCAAGTCAGCTCATTTTGCTTTGGGTTTGACAAATGGAATTAATAATGATGCTACGGTTATGAAGGAGTTTGAAGCTCATCTTTCTCTAGCTGATGTATGCCGCAAGTTATACACGGATTGGCAAGAGAAAACAGCAGAAAATATCCCTTTCCTTACAGTTGACTTTGCTTAAAATGTTTCACTGCCTTCGTATGTTCGCCAAGTGTGGCCTTTATACTACTTAGTGCCCTACCGGGTCAATGTTCTCAGTATTTTAGATGAACACAAGAAAATGCAGTTCAACTGCCTTATTGGTGACTACACCTGGAGTTGACAATAGTCAATGTCTTAATACTACAGTTATTCTAACATTCTTGGAAAAAGTGTTGGCTACTCAAGGATTGAAATCAAATCTGCGGATCCAAATGGACAATTGTGCTGGCCAAAATAAAAATCGATATGTAATTTGATCTTTTTCATTTACCTGGTGTTCACTAATCCAGTGGTGGAAACTATTGAAATTGGATTCATGCTGGCTGGCTGGACATACACAATGTACACTTAAAAAGTGTTACCGAAGTCATGATGCATCATTCCTCTTGACCTGGGGAATATTGTGACTCGCAGTTCCATTGTAAATCATGTTCTTTATTCGAAAGGTACATGGTCTGACTGGCGACACTTTGCTATCAATAATAACTCCCAAATTCCAGAAATATCATCCTACCACTATTTTAAAATATCCAATCTGACGAATGGGATGGGAGTATTTCCTTCAGGCCAAAAAGCGCTTTGACAGCCCTTTTGTATGCATTCCACTTAACGTACCAATAGAATTCCAGAGAATTAAGACAGTAAAACACAAGGACTATCTCTTCAAAAGTACAATTACTTAGCTACCAAAGTTCTATCATATGTGTGGGAGAACAGAAAAGATGAATACAGAACAGTGATCCAAAGCTTACTTTCACGGTTTACTAACTGCAAGGTTGTAATGGATAAACTCTCTAATGATCTTCAAACAATTTGCTTAAAAATTGCTGTACATTTAAATTTATAGAACTCTATGATGTGTTCACTATATAAGATCATTGTGCTATAGTATTTGCAATAATAAAATTTATTAATGGTTAAAAAACTTTACAATTTTGTGTTTTAACATTCACAATATTTAAAAACATCCTTAACTTTAAAACTTCTCTCCTGTAAAACTTATCTTTCAAACTTCAAACCAGCATAACTTTTTTCATTTCATGACATATCAAGTAGCGTTTTTTTAAATGAATAACATTTTTTTCATAGAATATGACAGTGTTAATAAATCAATTTTCACAAGAAACCTCTAACGGTGGTGTTTAATGGTTTGCATCCCATATGTATCTTGTAAAAATTTTAGGTGTAAAATAGTTAAGCCAAAAAACTGTCTTTTCTCCTATCTACATAATGTTATAAGGCATCGTTACTAACATCTCCAGAATGTAAACATAGATTTTGATATTTACGAAATTCAATCAAATTTATAAAGAGCCATATCTCTGGAATACAGCAGAAGAGAAATACCAAACCAAACATAGGCGTTACTAGCATCCTATTCTCCAGAGTTTATAATCAGGTTAGAACCAGACACCTCTGAATTAAGAGTGTAGTGTCCAACCACACGACCAGCGGTCTGTACAAAAGAACAGGTGCTTAAAAACATTCTTATATCTACAGCAACTACTGGAAAATAATTTGTTATATTTGTTTTGTTACGGGAAGCACAACTATTTATAAATGATCAGAAAAATACAAACATGGACCAAAAAGTATACTGTTTCCAGTAGTTGCTGCGGATACGTTGTTTAAATATATAATCATAATTTATTGGATTTTAGATAGAATCTGAATAAAATTTCAAGATCTGCTCATTTATTTTGATGGCAACCCGATAAAGATAAAATTAAATTGAATATGTATTTACAACAAAAATGGTTACTGGGATTAAAAATAGTGTATATTAACATAAGTATGAAAATAAAAATGTTTACATGACTTGCTTATTATTAAAATATTATAAGAATAACTTGATATAAAATTTATAGGTAGGTAGATGATACCTAAAAATTAGTACAAACATCAAATCTATTTTTTTTAACCCGACAATTATTAATTTACCGACACAGAAATTTGAGAATAAATCTTTAAATGTCTAATTGCATAATATCAAGCTCATTAAAAGTTATATAAATCTTTTTTTAGTATTTTGGCTCCCTTCATTTGGAATAATTTACTATCTGAAAGTTTCAATACAAAAAAAAATAATCTATTATAAAATTCGAAACAGATATTTAACCTCAAATGCAAAAAAGGTTGAGATTTTTATTCTTCTTGGGTACCTAGAGATTTCAATATTTAAGTCTATCGAACAAAGTTAAATTTTTAACCCAATGACGCTTATGTTGCTGATGAATGTCTCCCAAAAAGTACATCTGCTTAACATTTTTGTTTAATCCATCTATGAGAAGTAAGATTGTCAAGTAGCATGCTTTTATCCTAAATGAATGGCCAAAATTATGGGAGCTACCATTAGAAATCCATCATTACTTTTAGGGTAAATTTAAATATCTACTTTGATAATAAATAAAATTGTTGTTTTCTCCGAGTTATAACTCTTTTTCCAAATATCTGACCACATATAAACGTAATATGTACAATTATAATTTCTACAGGTTGGCTCAATAATATTTTAAGGGGCATTTAAAATAAAGAGAACCAATTTTATATACCTAACTATTAGTATCTATTCCAGGTGCCTCAGAGCATCAGCCTACACGAACGAGGTTCCAACAGTGATCTATTCTAACGGTTAGACATTAAATTCAGTATCATGAAACTGGACTTCTGTCGTTGTCCAACAAGACGACCTTTAATGATCTTTACTATGTTAAATTCGTATCCCTCAAAATTTGAAGTTTTCTCAAATTTAGGGATCTGATTTCTGTTGATGTTACAAGCAATTAAAAAATGGTGTTGTCCTACGTTCATGAGAAATAGGATATCGTAAAAAATATTGTATGTTATTTTTTATTAAAATTAAGATTAAATACAGTACTACTTGCAAGTAATATACATATAAAATACTTGATAGCTGGTCGTGATAAGCCAGTTGATGGCAGATTCGATGGCAGTACATTCAGAAAAGCAGCTGTCGGCAGTGGTTCGTGCAGCGACCATGTCCTCCTTGACGGTTTTGCTGAGGTTGTTGATAACAGTATAGCCATCTCCACCATGACCAGAACTGTTCATAGAACCATCCGTGTAGATGGAAATTTGGATATTTTTAAAACTGTTAATGGTATCTTCCGTTCAGATTTGAGGTAGGGTGCAGGAAGGTCTTCATAAAATTTGTGATAGTTCTGTCTATTACAAGGTGCAGAACAAGGTATACGGATAATTTGTTCACGATTATGATGAGGAATTTGATTACTGGTGGAATCACTCCAAATATTTCTCTTCTTGCCTCCAGTACCCCGATCTGTGAGTCTTTTTTTTGATAATGTGAGTTGCCGTATTTTTAATAAGAGGATCATTTTGTCTAAGGGCTCTCTCGAAACTGATAATACTAAGGGTTTTGATGCGGCCTTTGACAGTTTCGATTTTGATAAGTTCATAAGTTTGTTAATGGGGATAGAAGAGAGGCATCCATTAATAGAGTAAATGGTTCGATGTTGAGCTGTCGCCAATTTGTTGATAGAAGAATCTGTGATAAAGTTACCTCACACCCTTATAAGACATACTCGGCAGCTTGTATAACATATTGTTTGAGGGGTTAGTCATGTTGCTGGAATGTTGACCCCATTGTTTCCATGTCTAAGAGTTGATGATGCGAAGTTGAATTTTCATTTTTTTGGTTGCTGCTTCATTAATGATGACGCTGAGAACTTTCACCGAGGCTTTCTGCGGGATGGGGTGGTTGTTGTACTTCAGTTCAATTGTTATTTTAATCTTCGCATTTTTCGGTGAACAGAGTAGAATGCATGATTTCGGTCATCTCTGTGGACACAATTACCTTCCGTTTCTTGCACCAGATGTAGAGCTGTCTTTCTCTCTCTCTAGATTTTGGCGCGAGAATGGTAGATGTTATTAAGGGTATCTTGCATCTTCTTAATAGCCACGTCCGTAGTTTTGTCTCTGATAATCGCTGCAGTGTCGTCAGCATAGAGAGAGGCTGCATCACGATTTTTCCAGTTGTAAGTAATATTGTTGACATAGATCAGCCAATGTATAGGGGCGAGGATAGAACCTTGTGGCAGGCCTTCCTTGAGAATTTTGAAACTGCTGGTGGCACAGCCATTCTGTACTCAAACAAGCCTGTTCGTCAAATAGTTCTTAATCCAACAAGATATACATTGCGGGATTTTGAAATCGCGCCATATTGTCATAGGCTTTAAAGAAGTTGATCATATTCACAACGTTCTTTAGTCCTTCTTGAAAGCTATCCATAGTTTCTTGGGAAACTCTAGCAATTCGTTATTCTGTACTTCTGCCTATAAGCAGATTATTCGATTCCAGATACCAAACAAGTCTTTCTTTGATCAGCCTTTCAGATAATTTCGCCATAATTTGGGTAAGACTGACAGTGCGAGAGTGATCACAACTTTCAAGACTTTTCTCGGATTTGTAAAGAGGGATAATATAAGGTTTTTCCATTTGCTATTAACTTTTTTGGTTTACCAGGAGAGGTTTATAATATAAGGCATAGCTTTTGTCTTTATGGTAGAGATTAGCTAACATTTTATTCACTGCCGTCTGTAACACTGGCTTTACGTTTTGGGAATTCGACACAAAGTATGTCCAGTTCTTCGATTGTAAAATCTGAGCAGATGCCGATGTAGTTGTTATTGAAATTTAAACAGCATTGCTTGATTTGATTGGAAATGTCAAAAGGAATTTGAGTATCTTCTTTATTGTTGGTAACTCGGTTAATCTGGGCATACATTTCTTTGTCAGAAATCATTTTCTTTTCGCCATCCAACATAATGGGTGAGGTCAAAGCTATGTCTTAAGAAATTTCTTAGTCTTAACTATTTTCTGAACCCATTTTAGATCAGCCGA
>JAUYWI010117150.1:0-10542 GCA_034780595.1 Parotoplana pacifica
GGGGGGGGCTCAGGAAATATAGGACATATAAAGGTCAAAAAAAATTTCAGACCCCGGTTGAGCCCCCCCTAGACCTAAATCCTGGATCCGCGCCTGATGGTTGTTGTAAATACCTATTGGTTTGGTAAAGTAATGTCAGCTGACATTACTTTACCAAACCAATATATTCCCTGAAAAGAGCAAAGGATATTTTATGTAATCCCTGACTGATCAAACTCAAAAAGTATTTAAATGGCTTGTGTTGTACACATATAATTTGTAATTCAATGGTGAATAAACACAAAATTTGGACACAACAATGCCAAAAGGAAAGCTCCCACCATCAAAATCTCTACCCCAACCCATAACTCCACAAATTAGCCTCAAGAAAGTGCCTAATTTAAAGTGTAAAAGACCCAAAATTATGTTAAATTGTTTTAAAATAGGCTGACCCACAAGTTGTACACTGTATTGAAGCAATTGCTTACAACTTAAACACAACCATCCTTCAACTCTGATTACAATTCTGAGTCAATTAAGCCCAACCAATTTTACAACACCAACCCACCCGCACATCGTTTAAATAAGAAGCCATATACACTACTACTACTATAGATGTCATAAAATATATAAATACTTTTTGAAAAGTTATTTAACAAATATAGGTATTAGCCGAATAAACTTAGAGAAAATATTTAACTATCTATGATAATCAATATTATCAGTGGATTCATTCAGAAAAGAGAGATGTTGAAGTGATAAGGATGGCTATGGACAGAAATGTTTGGTGAACCATAATCTCCAATACTTGAATTGAGCAGGGAACCATTTTGTTATACAAATATTTTACGCTAATACTTAAAAAGAATGCTACACTTTGTTTTCTATTGTTTGCTAGTGTATACTAAATCTAATTGTTACCAATTTGGACAGTGTCTTGAATTACTATTTTTGAAAATTATTTTGTTAAGTAGACTGCAATTGTAATTTGTAATATTAAATTTTATAAAAATAAACCATTCTAAAAATGTTTATTTTATGAGTTTTCTGATTTTCTAAGAATATTAAAAGAAGAACTATCTAAGCCTATAGCTATAGTCTTGTTAACAAATACAGGGTACCAAAAGCAAAATCCTGACTTTTTATCAAAAATATCCAAACTTGATACTTTGTAGTAGGCATTTAATAGTACATTCTCAGAAGCCCTAAAAATTAACATAACATATAATTAATTTCTTTTGTACAAATCAAAATAAATGTAGGTATTAGTCATTTATTATATGCATACATGAAAATATATGAGTAACTACTTAAATGCATTTCAAATAATGCAAAAATAATTTTAATGATGGAATGAATAATGATGATGACAATCAAGTAAAAAACAACACTGAATAAGCAATTAAAAATAACTGACAAGCCTGATCTAATACTAGATATGGTAATTTATTATATGCATATGTACATCTCAATTACCACAAATACTGTACAACTATGGTCAAGCATAGACTGATAGTGGATCAAACAAATATTGAAATTGTATGGCACATGCCATAAGTTCTCTGAGTCCACATTAAAAACCAGACATATCACTCAGTTTGTAGACCCAGTTCCTTTTGTTTGATAATCTTACTGAGGTCACCCAGGTTTTTCTTCATTTCACGAGCTTACGAATTCAAAGCATGTGCTTCTTTGAACAAAATGATTGAATTCGAGTTGGCTGCTTGCTCAAATAAGGAGTAGGCTTGACCTTGCAGGTATTGTATGTTCATTTCCAAGGATTTGTGGTGTTTCCTGAGACTTGCAACCTCTTCTTCATGCAATTTTCGTTTATTGAGAGTGGTAACCTTGTCTGCAGCTATCTATCACTGAAGAAAGTACTCCTTATATCTGTGGTTGACCAAGGCGACCTCATCCATCATCCATTTGCAGATTGTGACATTATCAATGCTTTCAACAGAAATGATGTAATCCTTCACAAGTTATCAGGCAATAAGGTTCTGTTGTTGCAAATTGAATGTTTACATTTGCTTATTAACCAAAAATGACTGCTCAACTTAAGCTTGGCCATGGCTGAGGTGGAAGATCTTCTTACTCACAGCCCATAACTGTGAGTACTCATAGTTTGCAGCTAAAAGGCCATGGAACAGCTGATCAAGATTATAGTCCAAATCTTCTAGAACTCCCACTCTAAAAAGTTCTGGTTTCATAGCTGGATCATTGGCATATAACTTGTATTGCTGAAGAACCATGTCACCAGACTCTACTGCCAGTTGATCTCTCAAAATCAGTACCTCCAGAAACTTTTCAAATTTGCTCTCTAATGCCTCTGTTAATGCACTGTCAAGCACACTGGGATCAAGGCAGTCAATGTTACACACCAAGATGCACTGCAGTGGGTTCTTGAGGTTGAACTTCTGCAGAACAACAACACAGAATTTTGGGGCCTCCATATAAATCTAACAGTTAGTGTGGTGAAGCAGTGTGTCACGAATGCATCTTAAATGTAAAATAATTAAAAAAACATGACATCTTCATTTTTTTACTTACCACTAAAATTTAATTTTTACACAGATGCTAGAAATCCCAAATTTATCCTGAAATCTATCAGTAAAAGAATAAAATCCTGACATTTTCAATATTGGGACAGCAAATTTTGAAATCCCAACTTTTTCCCGAAATCCCAAGTCAGTGGGAACCCTGAAATAGCTAAGTGAGCCAAGCCATAGGAATTCCTAAAGTGGCCTATTTTTCAAACAGCAACTGACAAAAATCTGGCTGTTAAAATAATTTCATATCTTACAGGCTTACTACCCCTGTTGTTTTAAGATATATACCAAATTTAAAAAAAATCTGATAGGCCAATTTGGAGCTATTAAAGTTAGAAATTAGAGTTTTGTCAATATTCTTCATCTTAATCTTCCATTTAAGATCCACTTGTGTACCTTTAACATTATTCAATTTTTACAAAATTTTGAATATGGGAGTAATTAATGATTTAGAGTAAAAATATGCTATCAATTTTAGTGTCTGGTTGCCATTACAAGTTATTGCTACCTACCAGTATGAGTAGTACAGTTTTATGCAATAAAAACAATTAATATAATGTCTACTATTATAAATAGTTACACAATATCATATAAATGTTTGTTTTAAAAACATTACAATATTGTGAGTATCATGAATATCCAACAAAATTGCATTTTTCTTGTTCTTCAGTTTTCAGTAAATGGTATTAAGACTGAAGCCATCTTTATTTGTGGGGAACAACAATGTCAAATTACTGAACTGTATTAGTCTACATAAGATCACTGGACACATAGGCAGCCATTTTGAATTAGATTTTATTGTTATTTTTTTATTTACAACTGATATAATCATTCACTATCAAATAAAAAAATAATGATCTAATATTAAAATTGTGATAATTTATTTGTACTTAGAACTTTTCATTCTAAGAATCAACTTACATTAGCAATCAGGCTTATTCAGTAATAATTGCTTACAAAAATGATCAAGATGGAGAAAGAATATTTAGTTTTAAATAAGTGTTATGTATCACAAAAATTGCAGTTTCTGATAGAATAAAATATAATGGTATGTTTGCAAATTTTGACCAAATTTCATTGTTTAATTAGAAAGCACTCTATTCTCCTTTAATTTATAAAAATTAGGGAAATGCTTATGACAAAATCTAGTAGTGATTTACTTAGCTCCCAATATTTGTTCAATACATTTTAAAATGAAATAATTTATAATAAAATATGTATGGCAGGGAGGTATCTAGGGGTGTCATAACCCCCCCCCCTCCCCTTGTTCATGGATGCTATCAAATGTATTCTAAGATTTAATATTTAATATTATTTTGCTGTTACCAATTTATAAACTGTTATAGTACCTTATTATAGACTTAATTTATATTTACCATGTTTATTAAAATGTTTTATAGTTTGTATAAAATAATTTTTGCTTGTGTCCCTTTTAATTAAGTCAAATAATTGACACCCTTAATCAATCAAATGGACCTATAAATGGGAGTATGGGAACTCTGATTGAATTCAATTACCAAGGCAAAGAAAAAATGCTGTATTGGCTATTTTTAACACCCAAATTTCACCATACAGCATTTATTTCTTTACCTTGGTACTTGAATTTAATCAAACTTCCTATACTCCCATCCATTTGATTAATTAAAGTTTTTTCTGAACATTATTTGTGCATTTTGGCAGACCCTGATTTTTCTTTCCAACCCGACAGTCTTTGATTCATCATTTTCTAATTCACCTAGCCATTTGGATGTTAATTCAAATGCCTACTGAATGGTGGCCATTTTACAACATTTGTTACTATTTTTTCTATTGTGAAAAAGTTTAGTTATTTACAATTGTGCATTTTGATTGTATAATTGTTAATTCATCAGCAGAAATTGTATGATAACTATTTTATTTCAATTCTTTTTTTGGATTGAGCTAACACATTTTTTACCCTTTTTGGGCTATAAAATAATTTCATAAATTTATAGCAATATTTGACTAGAAAAAAATATATCATATATGATTGTAAAGGAGAACATTCCAAAATTATGTAGTGAAAACAAACTAAAAAATACTTATTATTAAAAACATATGACAACTTCTAATTATGTTATTCATTAATGAAATTTTTTTGCATATTCTTTAATAAATTCCTCTATACTATTCACAAGTATTGCAGGTAGTATAGTTTTATTTTCTAGTATAATAATATGATCAATACAATAGTATAGCAGATATTTACATATATATGTATATTTTTATATAAGTTCAAGACTTTGGATAGTATATACTATATGAGTATGAAATTAAAAAATTTAAATATATGTAAAACACATGTATATTTTATTTCTTTTAGCAAAGGTATTGCTAAACTTATTTGTATATTTTACTATCATGAAATATATTTTATATGAAATATCCATTTTCTAATATATCATATTATAATATTACAGAGTCAAGTTTGTTTTTAATAGATTTTAATCTATTAATATTAGAATTTCAACATCCAACCAAAGTTTCTATAAATATCTCTCAACTTTAACCTGTGGTATATCTGATCAAGTTCAACTTTTAGTTAATAAATATCAAATATTTCTTATTAAAACAAACTTATTATATATTTATATAATATATTTTGTATATTATATGTGTGACATCAATTTGTATTCTTTTTATTCTTAGTTTTATTTTAAAGTATCTTCCTTGTATATAAAAGTGCATGACTTGATGATTTTTTGATACATAGCCATCATATTACAAATAGGAAAAATAGTATCAAGTTGACTTTGGGTACATTAAATTAATATAATAGTATATTTTAAGTTTATTTGCAAAACTTTCATTATTATTCCCTTTGAAATTATGTGCAGAATATGTAAATACCTTTTTGTAATTGTTTTTTGGCTTTAATAATACTTGTTTCTTTTTTTAAATTCCATATATTTTTGAAAACCCATGCCAGCCCTTCACCAATCGAAATTTTATAGTGCCGATCATCTATAGCAATGTTAAATCAATACATATTTCCTCCCTAAGTCAACCAGGTCTACCAAAGCCAAAGGTTAACTGCAAAAGCATCATATATTTTCTATTTAAAAAAAGAGACAGAAAATCTTATCTGTAATTATTATAGGAATTTACCACTATATTTACGATTAAAATGGATAAATAAATTTTTCTGGGTTCACTGTTCAAAGAACCTTATTACAATGCAATAATTAAACATACTTTGCCGCTTTTTCTGATTTATTTGGTGAAGATAGTTTATCATGCGACATTTTAGTAACAAATTAAAATACAAATGTTTGAGTAACCTTAAGTGATTTATTAACTGGAGCATTTAAACCCAATTAACTGATCCAATTGAGAACTTTCAAACATAAAATAAATTTAAGAAATTAAATGTACTTAACAAACATCAATATTGGCAGGACATCTAATTAGCTAACTTACAGTCACTATAGACCACACATAATTAATATCCATAGACTGAAACGAACACAAGGGATATATTTTTTACTCGTATTCATAAAAGTTGACGATCGCTAAAACTTAAATCAAAAATTTGTTTACAATTCTGTTTTATCTATAGAACTGTGAACATAATTTACACAGACCAAGGTACTATTTTAGATATTCAGAAACTAAACTCCATAACAAAAATACAATAATTCTTTCACATTTCACAATCAAATTATACTCCAACAGCAATATATTGCACACTGTTGAAATATAATAAATATACGTTGTGTATAAAAAAACATTTTGCGATGACTAAAACAAATTAACTGTCAAATATATTCTCTGCAAGTAGTACCTATATGAAATAAATCAGAAGAAATACCAAACCACCCATAAGCTCTGCTAACATCCTATTCCAAAAATTATACATACAGTCAGCTTAGAATCAGACACCTTTTAGATAAGGAATCCAGTGTCCAAAATACACACAACCAGCGCTCTTTACAAAAGAATATGTGCTAAACTATCTGACTCATTTATTTTTAGAATATATATTGGGTTTTGTACGGTTTTCTGCTTATCAGTCATGTGAATAGGTATTTGCAACAAGTTCTATCCATGTTTGCATTTATATATGTAAGTTGTAGTTGTGC
The DNA here is from genome assembly GCA_034780595.1 of Parotoplana pacifica. Taxonomy (NCBI): domain Eukaryota; kingdom Metazoa; phylum Platyhelminthes; order Proseriata; family Otoplanidae; genus Parotoplana; species Parotoplana pacifica. The sequence continues at coordinate 6,629 of JAUYWI010117150.1, forward strand.
TTTCGGACCAAAAAAAATAGCAAACTATTTCCAGTTGTTTGCTGTGAGTATAAGAATGTTCTAAGCACCTATTTTTTCGGACAAGTGCTGGTTGTGTGGTTGGACACTGGACTATCAATCTAGAGGTGTCTGGTTTTAATTTGACCATAACTCTGAGGAATAGGATGATAGTAACGTCTATGTTTGGTATTTTTTCTAAATTTAGATAATGTCTTGATTATTTATTTTATACTTCCCGTGGATGGTTTGAGCCTACTTTGAACAGTTTAGAGGCAAATGGACAAACTTTAATTTTTCGACTTGATGAAATCATTGGCCTCTAGCTCAGCCTTCATATCGATTTTTTTAAAATCTGTCATATACTTTAATTTTTTTATTTGATGACGTCATCGGCCTCCATATTGATAATCTGTCAATGATTCTTTCCAAGGTACCTGCGTATAATTGATGCACATGAAATTAAACATTTCTAAAAAAAAAGTCAAGTACATACTTGGTACAAAAGATTGTAGGGCCCTACAACTAACTACTATCTTTACTTGCTTAGTTGTGTATGAAGGTACCGGACTTTTTTTATAAACACAAAATAACTATCGGTTTATTCCTCTGTTTGCATAGGTTGGGTTAGATAGGTATATATAGACTATCCTGAAAAAAAGTTCATTTGGTTTAGAACATACATATAATGTGAAGAACATTGTGTATAATTTAAAACCTAGAATTATAACTGTTCTTTTTGGCGGATATGCACCTTCAATATCTATCACCATTTGACAATTTTGTGAAAGTTCTTCGAACTGCTTACCCATTTTTGCAATAGTCAATGATTATAGAAATCTGTTGATATGAATCCGTATCTCACCAACATTATTAAATGAAATCTTTTGTCGACTAGTTTCTAGGTTTTTGAAAATGAAACAGTCAAGCAGGTTGAGATCGGGGGAATAAGAGGACGACTAATTCACTTTTGTGATCACGAATTCTTGAATAAAATCTCAGACTGAGGGCGTCACATGAGGCCTGGCATTGTCATGCATCCATGAATAGTTCAGCAGGGATTTGATGCTGAGTTTAAAATTAACTGATGCAATTTCTCATGAACTCAACATATCTTTCAGAATAAACACTGCCATCATCTTCAAGAATTTCCAAGTAGCTGCAACCAGTAAAATTAAATGCGACGATGATATGTACTTTTCTTGCAAACATTGCACTTCAAGGTATAACTAGAGGTGCTACCGCACCACCACTTCTATCGCATGCAATCCATCTATGGATAGCAGTTTGCTCAGGCCAATATCGATAGTAAAACCATTTTTCATTACAAACGACTAATCTCTGTATTGCACCTCTTTTTGATAAAATATCATTCAATAAATTAAAATCTGTCAAGCAGATGAATATAATCCATATTCTCAGATTGCTTGAAAATATCTCAAACGATTCAAATAAAATTCGGCATTCTGTACCATATTCTCTTGTGGATCTTTTGATTGAAACTAATTTTGGACAAGCACTAAAAAAATAAATCTGGCAAATATATTGCAAACATGCCAATTTGATTATTAAAAAGAAATTTCCCAGGATTTTGGAACCAGCCAGGAACATACTATAACAAGTGTCAACTCAACTTTTTGTGTGCCACTAACTTTAGGCTGGATTGAAACTACGGAACTAATTGCTTTGAAATTTGGAACATTGATTAGAACTGATAAAAATTTTTTTTTTAAAATTTCAATGTCATTGGTCACCAAGACAATTGGTTTGGACCACGCCTGAGCAACATTAATTTTTAGGGGGGACAAGTGTAAATTTTAAACCCCTCCCACTTTTTTCCAAAGTAAAAATGCCCCCAATAATTTTGACCCCCAGAAATTAACCTTTTCACTTTCTTGTGCCATGCGCTTTAAAAATATTTTCATTTGGTATTACTCATTAATGTTACCGTGCCACCACAGCATTATCAACATTATTTGAAGACAACATATAGTGCACTGCTAAAAAGGAAAAAAGAGAGAGCGAAAGAAGAGGTGGAAAGAAGAAAAGGGGGGAGGGGTAGAAAAAAAAGGAGAAAAGAAGGGAGGGGAGGAAAAAAGGGAGGGCGAAAGAAGAAAAAGGGGGATGGGTAGCAAAAAATGAAAAAAGAAGGGAGGGAAAGAAAGAAGGAAAAGGGGAGGAGGTAGCAAAAAAGAAGGAAGTGGAGGAAAGAGGAAGAGGGGGTAGCAAAATCGGGAAAAAGAGGGAATGAAATGGGGAGGCGGTTGCAAGAAAGGAAAAAAGAAACGAGCGGAGGAAAGAAGAAAAAGGGGTAGGTGGTAGCATTTATTCTAGCCCTATAGAGCATCAATTGATTGTTGCACCAGAGAGTGATGACCTATAATACTTAATGTGCTTCACAACTGAAAATCCACTTTTTGCATCTGAGGAAGAAATTGGAATGATTAGCATGGTCCATATAATATATGCAATTCTTCTGTTCATGGCAAGGTTTTAGTAGCCAAAAAACTTTGTCCAAAACTTTGTTGATGAAGCTCTTTGGTACAACTGGAAGTACAATATCCAAATAATTTTTCTCTAACAAGTCAAGTAATTTTGGGTGTGAATAAAAGAGAATATTCATCATGCTTCAGCATAAACTGTGCGTAGAATCATACTGTGTATTTCCCACTTGCAATTTCTTCTTCCTGAACTTTGGTTTATTCATTTAGAGCATGAGCTATGGAAGTGCAATCAATACAATCAGGCGAAGTAACACCCAGTTCACAATGCAAAGAGTTGTTCTTACCTTTAAAAAATGTCATTTGAAAAAGAAGCGTTGCTGTTACTCTCCACCACTTGTTTATAAACACAAGGTTCAACCTGGTTTACTGCTGAAACATATCCTGTTCAAAAATGAAATCGGCTACATTTCCAGGAAGTTCACTATGCAATGCTGATGAAATTGCTGAATCCAACATTTTGCGATTATTTTAAGTGTAGAAGTGTCAAACATACCATCAAGATGAGACCTTGGAATTGAAGGTCCAAGAAAATGAAGAAGTTAAATCTTCACTCAAAATAAATGGAGCTCCACTGTAGTCATTTGGAGCACCTGTCAGAAATGTTTCAACATAAGTTGTGCACCTATTAATATTGTGATCCATGTGGGATTTTACATCATAGCTTCTCAAAACGTAGTTTTCTGAGCCATCTTATTTTCGAAATCTTCAAAAAAAGCATGTATCCTAAACATTTTTTCTGGAATACACAATCATGTTAGCACTAAACTTCCATGTAATTTCCTTTATTTTGTTTCCTAAATAATCTGGTGTGATTTCTATCCATTTTTCCAACTTGGGTGATCAAGAATCCATTGTTTTCTGAAGAGATGGTGGCACTCAAAATGTATTTTTTCTGTGCCAACTGAGGTGCCAAATCTTCAAAATTGAGCATGTATCATAAGAACTTTTCCTGGAATACACAATTATGTCAATAATATACTTCTTTATGAATTCCTTTTTCTGTCTGCGGTAAGAAAACTGAAAACTGTTGTGAAACTCTGTGCCATCATTTCCATCAATTTTAAGCAAAAATAATTGCGCGAAGAATCTTGTTTCCATTTGCAATGAATGTAAGACTTGTACCTAGATTGTACAGTTGCCAGATAAGTACCTATCTTGTATACTACTAATTAAAGTATTTGCACTGGCAGAATGTATGATTAAAGAAAACAAGGCTACCATAACAACACCTGACCGTGGGCGCATGGTATTATAACACGAGATAATATACAGTGTAATATAGGGTGTCCGGAAAAAAAGTGCGTTTCTTATATATTAAATTTCTATTAATAATATGGGTATACATGTTTAGAATCAGAAATATATACATAATAATATCAAAATTTACAAATCTTACACATCTTTTGGATATTC
>JAUYWI010117161.1:0-10541 GCA_034780595.1 Parotoplana pacifica
TTCGATGTCATGGTTGCATATTTTAATCTTTCTTATACCGGAATCGTCAATAGATTTGGAAGCACCGAAGAGACAAATGTTTGTTTTGCTAGGATTAAGTTTGAGTTTGTTATCACTGAACCATTCCGAAATTGAGATTATGCACTTTTGTAATGTTGATAATCCATCATCTTGTTGTGATTTTTCAAGATAAATATAGATTGTGGTATCGTCAGCATAAATGATATAGTTGACGTTATATTGTTTGATAATTGACGAAATGGGAGTTATATATAACGAAAATAATATTGGTCCAAGAATAGAGCCTTGTGGAACTCCGGAATAAAGAGGAAGGTAATCGGAAAGTTTCCCATCAATATGAACAGCTTGTTTACGGCCTGATAAGTACGAGTGAAACCATTTTAAAACAGTATCGTCAAAACCGAATTTGTTTTTTAGCTGATTTAAAAGTATATTATGGTCAACAGTGTCGAAGGCAGTGCTCAAATCGAGAAAAATTGCACATATCAATGTTTTTTCTTTGAAAGAAAGAGCAGCGTCATTTGTAAATTTGAGGAGAGCAGTTTCGGTTGATGATCCAGTTTTGTAAGCCATTTGAAGGGGGTCGGATAATTGGTTATGCAACACAATTAACATTAATAAATACTGCAGCCACTGCAAAACAAATGGATGTGTATTTCGATGATATGCATTTTGATTTGATTGTTCCAATGAAAGATGCAGATGACTTGATTGTTCCCTGTGAAAGATGCAGAATTCAAAGTAGTGACTGTGTTGTTGTGTTATATAATGATATTCATTTACCTGGATAAGTTTCAACTGCCAGCAATGAAGAATGTGATATTTGAAACCTTCAATATCTTCTACTGATGAAATCCAGTGAGTTGCAATAACCTAAGAAACTTATGTGAAGAAATTAAATATGACTTGTTACTAAATGTCCCAACTTTTTTTGTTTCAGAAAATCTGTGATCCAGACTTTTTACATTGACTATACAGTTCCTAACAGTTGTTTCTTGACTAATTTTTGGTATTGTAAAATATGTGTACAGATATAAAATTATGTTTCTGTATATTGTTCTTTAAGATCATTTTTTTAAATAATGAAGTAAGTGCACCATTCTCACACTAAAAAAAGACTTTAAAAAATTAAGAAATAGCAACTGATTGAATGCATATATGTGTATCATTAAATTTTAGCAACAATATAATCAATACAAAATCTAAATATACAGTAAAAAAACTTAAAATTATCAATCATTAAATCTTTAAAAATGTAGATTTATTATTTTATGAACATTCTTGTTACTATTAGTTGATACAACACTAAAAAATGCAAATACTGTAGGTAAAAACAAAGATAAGTAACTTCATTGTTTTTTCTGACAGTTTTTACCTGTTTGTAAGGCCCAATGATTAATATTATTTTATGGTATAGTTTATTTAATTCTGAATCTATCCATACTTACCTAATTAATTATTATAGCTTAATATAAATCCTTCAGCAGGTTTTCAAAGATAACAACTTTTTATTTTTTTCTGAGTGTTTTAAAAGTTTTTCAAAGCTAATGCTAGCATTGAGTAGACTAACTTTAATCAATACTTATAGAATTAAGCTTCTGTAAACTTTCACTATGACATTTTTATAAATAAGGGCCCTAAAAATTTCATTTTCATTAACCTGTGGACTAAATGATAAGAAGGAAATACTCTTTTCAAATTACATAAAAGTTACCAATAATTATCAGTTCCACTTATAAGCACCATTGTTTTCATGTTATTTGATTCAGTTTTTTTATATTTTAATTATTTAGTGCCTTTTAGCATAGATGAAACTTGAATGGCTATTATACACCATTCATGCCTGTCAAATGTGCACTATGGATTTATATAGTGTTTTTAGAGATGACATTCATTTTTGAAATGTGATATATGTTTTGACTTTATACATTTTCGACCTCTTATTTACATAGTTACTGCAAAAACATACTCAATTAACTTCTATAATGTACGAGTAGATTTTTGAAAAATTTTGATTCATAGTTAATTAAAAATAAATACTTATAATCATTATTTTTATTATTATATTACATTTGTAATTAATACTGGTAATACTATTAAATTATGTAACATTTTATAAAAATTGTTGACTTTTTATCAATATATTTTACAAACTACAGGGTGGTGCCAAAGTTGCTACCCATGCAGATATATACAAAATCTGTAATTAAATTAAAACTGTTGTATTTTTATCTATGTATAGTGTGTTTTTGTGAATCAGTTATTAGGCAGGTTCAATTCTATGGCATCCACCTTCTCCATCCTTCTCAGTTTGCTGCCTAGTCCTTCATTTCTCTATAAGTGTTTGGTTTGAATTCTTCTAACATCCCTTTCTTGGTTTTCCTCTTCCAAATTTCCCTAGAAATCGACCTTCCAGAATTGCTTTGACCATTCCTTCTCCACATATTATATGTCCAATCCAATTCTTCTTTCTTCTGATTATATTTTCCAACATGCTGCTTTTTTCTTTGGTTTGTTGGAGTACTTCTTGATTTGTCTTCATGTCTCTCCAAGTTATTTGTTGCAGTCTTCTCCAAATCCACATTTCTAGTGCTTCAATTTTCATCCAATATCCAGGTTTCCATATAGTGCTATACTCCATACATTTGTTTTCATGATTTTCTTCTTTATTTCTAGTCATAATGTTTGTTAGTAATTCATTTCTTATAAATGTCATTTTTGGCCATTGTAATCCTTGTGTGAATTTCATTACTGCACCTTCCATCCTATGTTATAATTTCTCCAAAGTATTTGTAGGTTTTAACTTGTTGATTATTAAATGTAATGTTCATTTTAACCTTCTCATTTCATGAGACTCCCATTAACTTTGACTTCTTTATGTTTATCTTCATGTTGAAATCCTTCACTTTTGTATTTAGTTGTCCAAAAAGTTTTGTAGTCCTGAGTTTGCTATCATTGTTTGATTGTCTATGAATCTCACTTCTTTAGTTATTTCTCCTCCTATTGTTACTCCATCTTGTATGTGGTCAATTGCTTCTATCACCATATGTTCTGTGTATATCAAGAATAACAGTGCTGATAGTAGTCATCCTTGTCAAATTGTTGCTGATTTTGTTTCTTTATTGTCTATTCTCACTGTTGCTTTCTGATTTAGGTAGAGATCTTGAATGAGCCATCTGTCCTTCCAGTCAATTCTTAATTGTTTGAGTGTTTCCATTAGTGTTTTCAAATTTACCCTGTCAAATGCCTTCTCAAAGTCAATGAAGCATATGTATAGTCCATTATCATATTCAAGGCTTCTTTTGATGATTGCTTCCCTAGTGCTGCATCCATGTCTAAATCCAAATTGACCTTGTCCAATGTATGTATTTGCTTTTGCTTCTAATCTTCTAAGCATGTTTTGTTATGCATGTGATATCAGGCTAATTGTTCTGTAGTCCACATAGTCTACTGCATTTGGTTTCTTCTTTAATGGTACATAATTATTTTGTAGAAATCTTCTGGCCACTTTCCTTGATCATACATTGAATTGCAAATATTGGTGAGAATTTTCATTGTTTTTGAGTTGAGTGATTTAAGTAGTTCTGCTGGTATTCCATCCTTTCATTCCTCCTTTTTTGGTCACCATATGTTTAAGAGCTTCTTCAATTTCATGTTGTAATATTGATGATCCTCTGAAGTTAAAGATCATTTTGCACAGGTTTATTTGTTTTGTTGTAGAGTTTTTCTATGTATGTCTTTCACTGATTCAATATATCAACCTTATTTTTATATAAAACTATATTAAACTTTCATCTTTATGACAGTAGGTGTTCAAATTGTTCAATGCACTTTTGTATGCATCTTCTGATGTATGTTCTAAAATGATTAATCATGTTGGCACACTTGAATTGGATTCTCTCTTTAAGTTTATCAATATTTTATGGGTGGATGGCAATATATGAAGGACTTCAGATGTCCCCCACAACAAAAATCAAGAGGTGATAAATCTGGTGAGTGAGATGGCTATTCAATTGCACCATATCTACTAATCCACTTATCTTTCAATTCATGATTCAGAAAATCCCACACAATGGTTGAAAAGTGAGGTGGTGCTCCATCTGGTTGAAACCATGCATTGAAGGTTTCTGCCAATTGAAGGTCATCTAGCATAGGCACCAAGAATGTCTGATGCATCCACATTTGAATCAAGGAAATATGGTCCTTATGAAAATTCATCCCATATCACTGCCAAGACCATCACTTTTGGATCATTTTGGACATGAATAGCTTCCACCCAATGTGGATTTTCACTGGACCAGTATTGCAAATTGTGTTGGTTCACATTACCACATCATCAGAATAAAATTTATGATTATAAAAGGAAACCTTGTACAGATGAAAAATTAATTTCATGTAGTATTTGTTGAACACTGCATCTGGAGACTCCAGATTTAAGTGACAACCTTCTTGTTGACTTTTTGGAGCTGACTAAAAGATGAGCCAAAACTGCTGTTGAGGTTCCTTCATTGGTCAAACTTCTTGGTTTTCCTGGATATTGACTATCATGAACATTTCCATTATTATTAACCTACCCAATGTGTGCTGATTAATTGTATGTCTATTTGGTTCTGCATTTGGAAATTCCAGCAATTTATTCCTGGAATAAGGCTATTTTTGGATCTAATAAGTGGATTGCATACATCCCAGGAAAAACAAAACAATTATCTTATACAGTGTACCCTCAATATAAATTAATTTGGCATTATATTGAATTCTACTTAGAGTGCAAGCAGTAAATCGGAATTCAGTAATACATGTATATACACTAATTTAGAACTACATATACTGTAGTTTCTGTGAATACTATGTAGAGCTGCATGTGCTGAAATTTAGGTTTGAACACATACATACAAACCTGCATGATACATATATGGTATAACAGATAAACTAAAAATTAGACATCCTGGGCAGTAATTAAAAACTTTTCAGACATTTTGTTCTTAGGAAATGCTTGGTGGTTGGTGGTAAAGGAATTTTCACATTTATTATTATGGAAATCCATTTGTTCCTTAAAAACTGCTGGTGAGAATGGTGTTATATTGAGGTTAAATTGTAATAACAGATTTTGTATATATCTCCATGGGCATGACTTCTGTGCCACCCTGTATTAATAGAATTGATATGTTGCAAATACCTCATAGTTTGATATATATTCCAGGTTTTTAAAACTTTATTTTGTGACCATGGTGCAATCTGAGATCCATAAAATTGATATATTTTATTTTTCAAATAATAAAAGTTCTGCCATATAAATTTATGCTTTGATATGAAATATACAAACATTTAAATTGCTCAGGCTGTGATTATGCCTAGCTGATGAGGCAGGCCCAACAGAGCTGAAACAGCTGTCATTGGCTATCACTTGTGAGTAAATGAATAAGTTGTATATTTTTATCAAAGTATAGGTACCTGTTTTTTTATTATGGCTCTTAACATATATATAAATCCTATATATTTAGTTAGGAAAAATGTAAAATTTAATTTTCTAATAAATATAAATACTTCATTGGAATTCTTTCATATTTGGCATATATATTCTTTATTTGATGTTATTAGTATACCAAGTAAAAAAATCCATAGCTTTATCCAAAGTAAAAAATTGAGGTAACCAGACCCAGTTGGGATATTAAAAATTATATTTTCTGAAATCTTATTTTAGTGACTGAATTCATTCCAAAACTACTAAAATTGATATAAAACTTATAATAAAACATTTATGGCCATTTAATTATGATTAAATTCACTTTTGAAAGAAATTTTTTGGATCTGTTCCACTTGCAACCAGAAAAGTGAGCTACCTAATTTTGGAATGCAATATTTCTAATTCCTTCCTAATTCTAAATCTCAAGAATGTTATTTTTTTAACCAAAAACGATAATCAATAATTTTTTTGACTGATTCCTAAGGGCTCTACATACTAAATTCGAAGTCAGTCAGACAAACTTTATTTTTTTGCACCTGATGATGTCATTGACCCCCTTATTGAATTTTTATTTTTTCTGTCAATGAATCATTCTAAAGTACCTGTGTAACAAATTTCAGCCCAATCTATCCATGTCAAGTATAAAATTCTAGGGATTTAGATCTCCCTCCCACTAGGGATGACCATGCTAATTTTTTAATGAGTATGACAGGATTAATGTGTTTTCAGAATTTGCAACAAATCTACATAATTAAAGTCATTAGATAGTATTTTTATGGTCGGCCATACTATGTTACTAAATTTTAGATACCTACCTAATTTAGTAATTGAAATGGTCATCCATATTATGATAACATCAATATCTAATTTGGAAAGACATGTTAGTTGTTCAGTGGAAGTTTTCATTTTAATCATGATTCTTTAGTATAGCTCTATCTATATTTATTTTATATTGTAGTACAATGTTGTCAAGTACTTCAAACCACTTCTTTGTATCAGTAATGGGCAATAGTATATTGCCATCAAAAGCATTCATGGAGAGCACAGGACCAGTTATACATGGACCAGGAATGACAACTGAATATGTTCCATTTACATTACCTAAGTTGGATCAAAGGCAACAAGATGCTGTTGATCGAGCAAGAAAATATGCAATGGAGCAAAGTATTAAGAATGTTCTTTTAAAGCAAACACAACAACACCAACAGCAGGTATCCGTAATTCTAAGATTTGTCTTTGGTTTAATACTACACACCAAAGACTACATAATGCACATCCCCTATAAATAATAAGCATGACTTTATTTGAAAGTCAGAATATTTGATGAAATGTTGTAATGAATCTGCATACACATTGTCCATTTTTGTGGTCTTAGTCCACAAAGTCAAACATTCTTTTTTTTATTGTGAGCATAACAAATACAGACCACTAGCTATTGGACTTTTTCTTTATTTATCATTCCTGTGGAAGCATGTATTGTTAAATATAAAAACTTGTTTTCTGTGTAACTGATATTTTTCTTTTTTTACAGCAAATGTCGCATCTGAAGAGGACGCAGGCTTTGGTTCTGTTGAGTCGTATTTATATTGGATCCATTAGCTATGAATTGAAAGAGGAAACTATTCGAGCTGCTTTTTGTCCTTTTGGTGCCATTAAGACAGTTAGTCTCAGTTGGGATGCATTAACTAATAAACACAAAGGTTTTGCATTTATTGAATATGATCTTCCTGAAGCGGCTCAGTTAGCATTGGATCAAATGAATAATGTTATGTTGGGAGGGAGAAATATTAAAGTCGGGCGTCCAAGCAACATGCCACAGGCTCAACCAATTACAGATGAACTCACATCAGATCCTAGTTTGCAAAATAGAGTTTACGTAGCTTCTGTGCATTTGGATTTAAATCCGGATGATCTGAAATCCGTCTTTGAAGCTTTTGGAAGAGTTGTGTCTTGCGAGTAGGTTGTAGTCTCATGCATTTTAATGTATTGACTTTATCTCTTACACATGTTTGGAAATGGAGTTGTAAGATTTCTTGATATTTTTTGCAATAGATGAACATTTTAAGTTATACCGAATGCAAAATATTTGTAACAATGAGGAAATTAAACGGTTTTAATCCTTAGAAAAATTGAACTACATAAATATCTATACGTCAAATTGTCAGTAAAATGAATATCAATTAGTCATACATGTATAAGAATGCTGTATTTAGTACAAAAAACAAACAAATTGCTATCTTAGATGAACCAACTACATATGTTTTAGATTGATTCCTGATCCCACTAACCCTTCCCGTCATCGAGGCTATGGTTATATTGAATATGAAACTCCCCAATCAGCGGCCGATGCCGTGTCAAGCATGAATTTGTTCGATTTGGGTGGTCAGTATTTACGAGTTGGTAAAGCCATAACGCCTAAAGATACTGGCAGTCTGTCCATCACTGGAGCAGTTATGCCACCTGCCGCGGCTGTTGCTGCTGCTTCTGTTACTGCTAAGGTCATTGCAATGGAAGTGGAACAAGTGCATAAAGGATTTGTAAGTTTTAACGTGTTTTTAAAAAAAATGAAAATTTAAATCTTGGAGTGTTATTTTAATCATGCCGACATGCCTATCCAAATTATTTCATTCTAGACAAGTATATCTTGTAGTCCAGAACCAATACTCTGGGTAATTTCAGTATGCTGTTGTTTCTTTGTGATATATGGCGAAGCTACTTTTTGCTACCTCATACCCCACTCGACTCTATAAGCATATTTGTTAACTTGTCTTATGCTTAATTTTTATCTTTATTATTTCATATTATAACTATATAGTATTTAGTACCAATTATTATGGGACCAACAATTCTCTCTGTCCCTATCTTGAATTGTGCCCCCTGTCAGATGTGACTTTGATTCACACCGAAAATCCAAGACACACCTAGCCTGCTGAACCATGTTCTTCAATTCGTCTATGCAACAAATAGAGTAATCGAATGGCATGTTATCATTGCAAGTAAATCTACTATACATAAACTTTGCGTTATTTTATTAATTTATACGTAAGATGTATAAGCAATAGCAATGGTTAGCGATGATCAGAGGAAAGATGATAAATCATTGGCATAGTTGAGTTTCTACTTAGAAAAAAACATGATTTCAATATCAGATTGGTAGTTAGGAACTTGTGCCTATGATTTTATTGATTTTTTAGGGGGTGTAATATCCCCACCAAGTGACCAAGAGGGATTATTCAAATAAGACCTCATTCAAGTTCATTTTGTTATACAACTAATTGTGAAGGGACACTTCACTCAAGATTGTTATAATACCGGCCCCGTGTTTCTTTATCAGACTCATTTGCATTGAAACCAAATGCCCCCAATGAAACTTCTCTTTTTAGTCCAATTTAGAACCGCATTTTATAACGTAAGAAAACAGAGGTCAATGAGATTTCGATCTTATTTTTCATCTGATTTGAATCAAGATTTTTTTTAAATAACAGAGAGTGAAGAATATTTTTCGTTTTTTTACCTTTTCTGACACACGTGTAAAATGGTGAAGATAATCTACAAAACTTCGCATTAAATTTAGTGATTGGATAAAGTGAAAAACCGATCATTACTACGAATCAAATTCAAATATTTATCCAGTTCTCCGGAATTATTTCATTTCAGAGTATTTTTACAGATTTGGTACAATTGAAGGGTCACTTTGTATGGAAATGAGATTTGTTTGCTACTCATACCAAAGGTTGCATACAAATTACTAAAAATCTGTTCATTCTTTCAACGTTTTCAACTTTATTTTAAAGGTATTTTTAACTGGGTGTATAATTTGATATTTTAATTTGATTTTATTTATATTTAGGGTGTATCTCCGACATCCACAGCAGCTGTTCCATCTCATGCGCCAGCTCTGCCCCCACCGACAGTTGTGATGCCCAAACCAGTTGGTTTGTTTGCCGCCACAAATTCCACGAGTTAGTTATAATGTACTAAATCATATAGGGATACGTCTTGGGGGGGAGAATGTACCCCTATGATTTCATAACACCATAATATGGATCGATATGTTCATTGGAATTTTAAAAATCGAAATTGGACACCTTTTCAACATTGCCATGTATAAATTTAGCTGTTTTGCAAAAAAAGTCATGTATTTAGAATTATATTTATGTTTTTCATTTGTTTATAGCGACCACTAGTTCTTGGGATGATGTGGAAAAGATTGAGAAAGCAAAAACTACAGGAGACAGGTATGTCAGAAGTTATATTTTCATTGGAAGCTTGTGGTAACTCCAGTAATAGCGTTATAACAATGAATTTATATCCATATTGGATGTTTAACACGACTATGTCAATGGATTTATAAATGAAACGTTATTAGTTAAAATCCAATTAGTGCAAGAGAAAATGTTAAGGATTCCATTTCCACTTTTCTTCTTGTTTATTGAGTAGTAAGGCTTCTTGAATTTGAGTAGTAGAGGTTTATAGGTTGAATAGTACGTACTTTTTAGTTTAGTCATGCATTTTCTATAGTAAAATTTTCATTAAACTAAAATGTCTTAAAAATCTTTTATTATGAAATCCTTCATTAGCTCAGTCAGTCGATCGTATTATTATTAAACACTGGGGCAGAGACCCACCGCAGAGCCTAAGTCTCACAAGGAAAAGACTAAACATTAGAACTGATGTTTTTTCTCGCGAACTAACAGATTCTACGGTGTCTCTGTCACCCGTACGAAATCTTATGGACCAAACAAACTACCGACAATTTAAGTGAATGCTCTTGTCAACAATATTTACATATATATAGTACTTATAGTGTGTTCTGCCGAATCATTTATAGGCAGGTTCAGTTCTATGGCATCCACCTTCTCCATCGTTCTCCGATTGCTGTCCAGTCCTTCAATTGTCTATGGTGTTTGGTTTGAATTCTTCTAATATCCATTTTCTTGTTTTTTTTCTTCCACGTTTCCCTAGAAATCGACCTTCCCGAATTGCTTTGACCATTCCTTCTCCACGTATTATATGTCCAATCCAATTCTTCTTTCTTCTGATTATTGTTTCCAAC
>JAUYWI010117172.1:0-10539 GCA_034780595.1 Parotoplana pacifica
TGTTGTTACCTTCCAAAACAATGTCATTTGAAAAAGAAGCGTTGCTGTTACTCTCCACCATTTGTTTATAAACACAAAGTTCAACCTGGAATACTTCTGAAACAGAGTATCCTTCTTCTATATCATGTTCAAAAATAAATCGGCTATATTTCCTGGAAGTTCACCATGCGATCCTGATGAAATTTCTGAATCCAACAATTTTGCGATTTTTTTGTAGGTGTCAGAAAAAATTCCATTTTTAAGTGTACAAGTGGCAAACACCCTATCAAAGTGAGACCTTTGAATTGAAGGTCCAATTCTACTGGAAGAAGGAAATGAAGAACGTAAAGCTTCATTCAAAATAAATGAAGCTCCACTAGTCATTTGGAGCACCTGGGGATGGATATTCTGTCAGAAATGGGTCAACATATGTTATGACTTGTGTACCTATTAATACTGTGATCCATATGTGCTTTTACATCATAGTTTGTCAATACGTAGTTTTTCTGAGCCAACTGAGGTGCCTAATCTTCAAAAATAGAGCATGTATCATAAGAACTTATTCTGGAATACACAATCTTGTCAATAATATATATGAGTTCTTTTTTTGTTTCTAACTAAAATTGAAGAGCTACGATAAGAAAACTGTTGTGAAACTCTGTGCCATCCATTCCATCAATTTTAAGCAAAATAATTACATGAGGAATCTTGTTTCCATTGGCAATGAATGATTTTCCACTTGTACCAAGATTGTACAGCTGCCATAGATTAAAGTATTTGTACTGAAAAAATATATGATTGAAGAAAACGAGACCACCATAACAACACCTATCAGGTAGACTGTCATTCTAACACAAAATTGTAAGTGCATATACATATGTATATATATATAACACAAGATAATATACAGTGTAAGAGATAGCTACCCATATTAAGTGCAGTGGACTCTATGTAGTCTTGAAATGTTTTTTATACCACATTAATGAGTAATAAACACCAAAAGAAAATATTTGTAAAACATATGGCACTAAGAGAGTTAACAAATAAATATCGGGAAAAATTTGTTAGTAATTTTTACTTTTCAAAAAATGGGGAGGGGGTCTAAAATCAGACTTGCCAAATTCTCTTTGTCAGTGGAATTAAAATGACAGTGTTGTTTAATTGTGTTGTATATTTTGGTATTTATGTATATGTATTTGTTTTACGTCAAAATCAGACCATAGGGCCGATAATAATTCTGTTAATTTAATTCAGCCAGGCCCAAAGTATTATGAAAATATTATTATTGCACCAAATGAATCTCAGAGTAACAAAATTGCTATTATCGAACAAACATTACAACCTCTAAAACTAATAAATAATACAGTTGACAACTGTGACGAGTTTTCTTTACTTTCATCTCCAAAATCTTCCATTAATACAATTCCTCGTCTATTGCATTTTGTCTACAAATCTAAAAGACTTCCAGATAAATATGTCGCTTTCTTAAAACGTTGCCAAGAAGTGAATCCTGATTATACACTTGTCCTTTGGACTGATGCCTCCACCATTGCCATGCTTAAACGTGAGTATCCAGCAGAAACACTTAAACTCTTTCAACGATACCGAATTGGCATTGCAATATCAGATGTCATTCGACTTCTGGTGCTTTATAAATATGGAGGAGTTTATTTGGACCTGGATATGGAATGTGTGCGATTACTCTCTGATGGGTTTAAAAAGTGGCGCGGTGTGACAACAATTTTGGATCAAGAAAACAAATACGTGACATCAATGGTTCAATGGTGATGGTCGTGGTCATGGTTCATGGTCATGGTGATGGTCGTGATGAACAGTGCTATGGCAACCAAAGCAGGTCATCCTTATTTTCAAATGCTAGTAACTAATTTAGATCCAAGTAAGTTACACACTTCTGTAACTCTAAAAATTGGTGAATTCAAAAACGTCACTTACAAAAATTCAACTTTTATATCTGTTTAGTTGTGATACGAGTGATAAAAATATTTAAATTACTCGTTAATGATAACCCAGGAGAGCTGGAGCCTATTTTACTTATCATATGTAAATAAAAACATAAGATTTTGCTGGTGTTCAGTTTCACTTACTTATGTACTTGTCTTTTTTTCACTCATCTTTTTCAATTATGTACTTATTATTTTTCACTATTACTATTTTACTCATACTTAGAATTTTCACATATGTACATACTTGTTTCATTGTCAGTAAGATATTAGGTACAATTTATACACTAATGCTTGATTAAATATAAATTTGCCCATTTTAAACTAATTATTAGATTTGAAATATTTAAGATTCTATAGTTTCTTGTATGATTTTAACTTGTAAATTATTTATAGCTTTAAAATTTAATTTTAAATGACATAAATAGGGTATAGGTAGGTATAAATAAGATAAAGTTACTCAAAAATTGCGTTTACATATTCAAAATAGCATTATTAAAGTGAAAAGCAATAGTTAAATAAATTTAAATGGTTCAGATGAATGTACAGGAAACTCCCTAGGAGACAGAACAGTCTTGGCATAGTGCATTCCCAACTTGTTCCTGAAGATCATAAGCAGCATTAGCAACAATTGGATCAATTAATAGATTAGCCACAGGTATCCGTAAATGCTGGCAAATATTGTGCCAAAAAACGCAACATGCACGTTCTGCGTAGAACTTTTTCCAGAGAATATCTTGCTGGTGGCTGGCTGTAGTACGTCACACACTCTATAAGCTGAGCATTAAAAAATGAAATCCTTTTAGATTTACGTTCATGTGGATTGGAAGAGTTCCATCAACTATTTCGAGAATATGGTATCTTTGCAGGAAGTAATTAGTGTGTACTTCTGTTGCATTTTCATCTGCTGGCCAAGGAATCCATTCGCGTATCCTACTAGCACATGTAATTCCAAAACAGTAGATTTTGGAGAGCCGTTTACATGTCGAATGTTCCAAAAATAGGCAGAATCAAAGCCTGACGAATATAAAATTTTCTTATATTGCATGTCAAAGTATAAAATAAAGGAAAAATTGATATTGTAGCATAAAAAGATAGAAAATTGTTTCATTAAAAAAATCGCCTCCAATTGTCAATTTTTATATCTGTTTGATTAGAGTCCATAGACTTTTTCCTGAGAATATATATACATAGCTGACTGCCAAAATTTGACGTCCAGACAAATCTTGTAAACGTCTGATGTCAAACCGACGTGTAAAATATGATAATGTTAAAAAAGTAAAAAAAAGTGTTTAAAAAATATAAATTATGTAGATACCTAGTTATGTTTGTCGTCGTCGGAAGCAAACTCTAATCAGAGCGTAGCTTCTCTCACAGCATCACAAAACCGCTTCCTATTTGTTGCTGTTCCTCTCGCTTGGAGTCATCGTGCCAAAAGCTTCAATGACTGCATTCTCCCACTGGTGTCGTGGCCTTCCTCGTCTCCTTTGACCTGGGATGAAAGCTTCTAATAGTTCCTTTTCTAAACCATGATGTTGAATACAATGTCCCTAAATAAAAGCTAGTGTTTTTTAACAAACTCGAGAAGCCAGTTCTCAGCGATTTTAAGACCATCTATAATGCTTTGATTAGTTCTTCTTTGTGTCCAGGCACTCGCAATATTTTCCAATAGCATTTGTTCCCAAAAGAGGTGATTGGCTAATCGTCCGACTCTTTTAGTATCCAGGTTTCGCACCCATAAGTGGCAACTGGAAAAACGCCTGCCCAAAGAATGTGCAGTTTGGTTGTCTTGTCTTGACCATGCCGCAGTCTCTTCATTCCATTTAAAGCCTCCAGTCCTATTGCTAATCGACATTTGGTTTCTGAAAAGTGGTTACCATCGTTCTCTGTTCTTGTTCCCTCAATTCAAATGTCAGTGTCATCATCGTCATTGTTGTTTCTTCTCGTAACTTCCACATATCTTCATTATTTTTGGATTTTGGATAAACTAGATTATACTTTCAATCGCCAAGCTTGACTGACCATCTTATCATGCTTCAGCTTGGGTGTGGAACAAGATGCACATGATATACGTAGTTTTGATGTGATCTTGAAAGCATAGTTTTTTATAATGAATCCATATTATTGCACATCATTTAGTTGGATTATATTCATTTCCTATGATGTTAGAGCTGTCGAAGGCTTGACAGATTTTAATTTATTATCATTTAAATTTGTCTGTTTGCTGGTATAAAAAACTTAGGAACTTTTGAACCAAGGCTATATATCTTATATATTTTAAAATATTTTCTAGATAAGAAAACGAGCGTTTTGAGGGAAACTGGTCCTTTCTACCTCACGAATATGCTGAAACAATATATAAGAATACTTCAAGATCTCGTCAAGACCAAGTCATGGTTGCCAAGCTAGAGGTATTCAGCCCATTTGCCGATACGGAAATGAGAAATGGTTGCAAAGTCTATCAAACACCAGCAATACACTTTGTATTCATCGATTTTTGCATATATATGGGATATTCTGGAGTCAAAGACAAATTACCACATTACGATGTGTGCAAAACAATTAAAAATTTACACATATATCCTCAATTGGTGTGAAGTGGGTATCTTTCCAGTAACTTCCATGTCTTATGAGGTTCATATTATGCAAATATGGGTGGCTATAGGATCCTGGCTATTTGATTTCACCTGGTAGGCCAGAATAACTACAATTCCATGTCTTGGGTGAACATGTAGAAGTATGTAGATAGGTGGAAGATCCTCTGAGTATAAAACTAACGTAGGTATTGTTACTTACTGTATTATGGCCACAAGTGATACGTTACAAATTCTTGTATGATTAAAAAATGTCTATTAAAGATGCCAAAACGCATTTTTTTCTAGATAAAATAGCAAATATGTTGAAAAACACTTAGACACAACGCAATAGAAGCTATGTACGTGGATGATTGCACGATAAATCAGAATTATAAAAGTAGAAGTTTAGGAGGCGGACATTGTTTTCGGTGCAGCCTGTAATTATAAATATTTTACAAAGATGGTGAAACTATTGATTCAAAAAGATATCTGCTGAATACTTTCCAAAACACCGTGCCATATTATTGGGAACTCGACATACAGCATGATAATGCATGATGACCCACACCCCACGTGGCAAACAATGTCAGAGATTGGTTGGCAGAAGAGCATGTTTCTATGTTAAAGCAACCAACCACCTTACTCCCCTGATGCAAGCTTTATGTGGACCACTATTTGTTTTTCAACTACAGGGTGTCCTGCAAAATACCTGTTTCTTATAAACAGTCTGTAAAGGAAAGGTTTTTGGCCAATGCATTTGAAAATTTCAGACAACAATCCAGTTACTTATATGAAAGTTGTGTAAAAACTGTTTGTTCTTCTCTTATTAACTGTTTTCTTTTGGTATGATTCTGTGTAAAAACGTATATTTTCAGGATACCCAATAATTCTTAAAAGGTTGAAGAAAATTTAAATAGAATCTGTCACACCACAAAAAATTATGCAAAACAAATCGAAGAAGTTCAAATACACTTTCAAGATATTATTAACACACGCACTACCGTGGGGGAGGGTCTATTAGACCCCTTAACTTTTCATTTTATCACAAAGTTTTACATGACCATCCGAGTTTGGTAAATTTAGAACTTTACTAAAATCATTTCATACAAAAAAAAATTAGAAATATTCATTTTTTTACAAAATATGTCGGATCTGTGAATGGCATACGTAATGCACTGAAATCAATGAGTACTGTATAACAAAGAGTTATTGCATCGTCTTCTAGTAACACTGTGCTCTCCACACACATTCCGATGACATTCATCGCATCTTTGTTTGCTTTTTCGTTTGATGGCAGCAGGACAAATGAGGCAAACTGCTCTTACCCCATCGGCAGCTAGAGGAGGACGTGGCCGCGCAACTACAAATCCAAACACAGGGAGACTGATAACTTGATTCTGCTTCAGACCATTTGGATTCTGAGATCTTCTTTCCATCGATTGACGAGTCAAGGATTTTGCAAGACATCGGAGAAACAGCTAAAGACCTCCACCGTTTCACACAGGGAAACATGTCGGGTCGTTTGTTATGACGTAGAATAACCCACGCAGCTAAGTCAAGAAGGTTATCGAATGCTCGCATTGGCCATCGGCGATTGCCCTTCATTGTGGTATACTCCTTGGAGCACCAATTGAGCATATCGACTCCAGGTTTCAACTCATTGTAGGTGATGATGGACAATGGTTTACCTGTTTTATTGAGATGTTCCGATGACATACAAAGAAGTTGGTAGCACCGTGTCGTGTAGGGATATAAGCTGAGAGTGAGTAGTTGTCAGCGTATAAAGTTCTAGAATATCTCTCAGGGTTACCACGAAGATGCTCATAGATGCCGGTACACACCGCTTATCAAAAAATAATAGAAGGGTCTTACAGACCCCCCCCCCCACGGTATTGCGTACAACCCAAATATTTAAATAACATTTTAGATTTTTTCTCATATACAATTTGGTGTAGGACCTATCTAAATTTAATTTAACAATAAATACAGTGTGTCGGTAACCCCAATATGTAGGGGTAATACCGGCAATGCAAAAAACAGCACCTAATTAATTGAAAATTCTTTTACAGTCAAATAAAAATGTAATTAGCTAATAAAACTAACTACTACATAAATATATAATTAATATTTAAACCACTTTACAGCTTAATTTACCTAATTATGAATCAGTTAGAAAAAATTAACATCTGTATAAACTGATATAAGTCAAATAATAAAGTACCTATATGATTGATAAATTAGCGAAAGTCCCAATTAAGAAAGTGCTAAAAGTATCATATCTATTTTAATATTAAATTGAAAATCTTTATTTTATCATAATTTTAGATGCTGACCTATAAAAGAAAATCAAACAAAGGAAATTGAACGGAAGTTGATCTTCGGACAGATCTGAATGAAATGAAAAATGATTTCTCAATAAAGACGTGTAGTGAACGATACAGAATCCCTCGTACCACTCTGTTTGATAGACGAAAACAAGATGACTAACAAATAAAGGGGCTTCAAATTCGGTTAGCCAATCTGCCGCAGTATACTAATGACGAGGCTTCAACACCAGTCCAGTCAAATCATCCACCGTCTACCGCTCAATGTACAAAACCAAAGGTGTCGATAATGGATATCTGTCCTCTCCAAAGCCGACATTCACAAAACAAAAGAAGTGCAATGTTGGAGAAAAGGAAAATCCTAATTACAAAAGAATAAAAAGATTGCTAAGTCGACAAAAAACGAAAAGTTAAAGAAAACATCTACTTGTGTATCATTTGTTCAGAAGCATAGAAAGATCCAACAACAGAAGATTGAATCAATGTGGCCACATTGTATCCAATCTTCTGTTGGTGAATTCCAAAATTCGTGCCATGAAGCTTGTACCGACATTGGGGCAATATCGGCAACTTTTACTTATGTGTGCGATTTCTGTAGGCTGTTTTCCTTACATGCAAACGAAACTGTTGCTAATCTTATAGCTAATTACTGTATTATTCTTAAATACAGCAGTGTGGATATCATCTTATACTATTTTATTTTGGAATACATAAACATGTATATATACCTACCATTATGTACTGCGGTAATATCGGCACTCCTTACCGTATTCATTAGCCATATTCAATAAAAATTGATATTTATTATAAACAGATGAAGTTGTTATACTAAAATTTATCAAAAACTTTAAACAGAATAAGTATACAAAATATTAACTACGGTAATACCTCATATTTCCTTATTTACTCTATTTTGGAACCTGATATATGTTTTTATAATTTTCCTTCCTTTTGTGCGTAAATTTTCTTAAATTTTTAAACAAAATATTGGTCATTTTTTACAAATCTGTTAATATTACATCTATCATTCAAAGCATTAATATTAAAAAATCCTTTGCTTTGAAAATGTAAAAGCCCGTTGGTCTGAAATCTAAAATTGGCAACCAATTTTCAAATGTATGTGAGATACAAAGAATTCTTACTTAGGTATAGACCACATCTTACAACCAGGATCAAGGAGCACATAAATATTAAATATTCACAATAGGAAAGCATCTCTTAGATCGTTATCTTTGTTGTCGCAAATTTACTTAAAATAATTTTAAAATTTAAGCTACTGGTAAATCAGATTTAGAAATAAAACTTAAAAGCCAATCTAATTAAAGAAAAATCAGCTCAATTTTAAAGGGACAGTGTTTCCTTAATATCTTTTAAATATGCATTTTATCTATGTGTGGCATTCATCTGAACTGTTATCTGAACTGTCAACTTTATCTATAGTTAACGTTTTAATCAAATGTAATATTTTATGTTGTTTGGTTCCTTTTTTATGTAATAACAAATTAGTTAACTGCTTGATAATGTAGAAGGTACTACGAAACATATTGCAATATAAATTTGAAACAGGTTGTGATTTATTTTATTTTATCATTTTGTTTAAATGTATTAATATTAATATATCTATGACAACTGTTTATTCAAGGCAAGCACAATATTTGTTTCTGTAACTTTTCGCATAGACAATGAATATGGTATCGAATCCGTCCGCTCGTGAACCTTTTCCATTCCCAAAATATGAAAATGATGGCAGCTTTAGTGGAAATCATCCTCAACTAGTAATTTTTGACTAATTTATAATAAAAAACATAATGTGGGTATGGTTTTGTTATACGGCTATTGTTCCTGGAATAGAAATATTCGATGGAACAATAGTATTTATATTTATTATTCCGTCACGGATATTGTTCCGTGACATATTAAATCTAAATGGTGATTTTAAAGTGGAAAATAATATCAGTTATACACTAATGATAAGTTAATGCAGTAAAAACTATAGCCTTGATGGAAGAATACCATTATGGAATAATAGTCACTTTGATGTTTTTGACTAGTTTGTTCTGATGATAAAAGTATATAGGTTTGGTTTTACAGTTGTTAACTAGACAATGCACCCATACCAATAATGAATTTGTTTCTCTTTTTACCTATACTATATTAATAATAGTTCAGGTTAAGTTTTATCAAAGATGTTATTAACCTATTAACATCTTATGATACTGTTTTTAATACTACAGATCAGCAAGATATTCATGAAACTTTCCTTAAAATCATTATATAATTATAATATTGATTTGTAAATTTTAATGGTCTTTTTGTAACTACATACATTTGCTCCAATTGTTATTCTACTTTGGCTATTGTTGAACACTTTAATTACATCCTCAAACAGATTCATAATAATGACAATAATCCATTTATGACCAACTTTATCATGATAAATTTTAAAATAATTATCAAATTTTTACACTACATTCTATTACTTTTATAATACTATCAATTTTCCCAGAATATTAACTATTTTAATCAACAGATTTAGTAATATAAGTTCTGGTAGACTTACAAAAAACTGCAGTAATGTAATTGTTCCTAACAATATCTATTATATTTCTAATAACCATAGTTATGATATCTTTTGGTATTATTTGTCATATTGGTTGTTTAGTCAACAGTGGCCATATATTTCTTATATAATGAATATACACACATTGTTGGTATAAATGGAGTGATTCTACACATAATCTCAAAGGTTTATTTTGATCTACCTTTTAATTCAACTAATGCTTATTTAGCTTTTTATAATTTGAATAATAACAAGCAGGGGTGGATCCAGGGGGGTGGCTATGGTGGCTAGCCACCCCCTTCAACTGTGAAGTGCTACTTTTCTGGTTAAAATGTTTTATGTCATTTGAGCTACCTTACTGAGAACATAGTATAATTACAATGGAAATACCTTTGTGTTAAAAGCTAGACTTGGCTCAAAAAATTGGTGACTGATCTTCTTCAGAATCATACTGACCCTACATTTTTTCCCAACATGTATGAATTGCTAAGGATTTTGGCTACCTTGTCCATTGGAAATTGTGAAGCAGAGTGCTCATTCTCTTGTGTGTGATATATTCATTAATTTTTGTGGACCACCATGTCAACTGAGAGGCTGTCTGATTTAAGTATACCATTCACAATTCAACAAATTGTTGAAAAGTTTATTGCAATACATCCACAGAAAATGCAGGTGATATCACTTTTTTGTTCATAATGGACTACCATATTCCAGCTTCTTGTTATGCATTTGTCACATGTACATACAGAATTGACTGTATCTTCTGCTATGTTAATGCATAGAACTCATACTTTTTACCCCATAGAACATTCCAGTTTTTGTTAATTACATACTCACAGTACCTTTTATTTAAAAAATCATATTCTAGTTTGTACATACAGTGATGATCAATTTGGAGGTACTAGGGATGAATTCCTCCTTTAACATTATGAAATAATTTTCTGGTTTAACTGTATCTTGGCAAAAGAATGGTCCAATTAGACCATCACTACATAAGCCTGCCCAAATGGTTAAACCAGGTATGTTCATTTCATAAGTAGTTTCGAAGGTAAAATACGAATTAAAAAGAAAGGCTCAGTGATACACAATATTTCGTTATTTTCATAATAACATTTTCAAGTTATAGTACTTTATCAAAT
>JAUYWI010117183.1:0-10539 GCA_034780595.1 Parotoplana pacifica
GGTGAGCTAACTCACTTTTATGTATATTTCAATTATTTTATGGTGTGAGCTAACTCACTTTTTGCCATTTTTGGCCATAATAGTATAATACCTACATAGCCTGTATATAGCGAAGTATGATTTTACTAAAATTTAAATAACTAGTTTCATAAATGTTAGATCAATCATGATTATTTATCTTTATTGTTTTGTTTTAACTAATTTCTTGTATTTTATAAGTGTAAGTGATTGATGTTGTAGTTGATTGCATCTTCAACCAGACACAATACATATACGGAATCTCATAAATTTTGGTTTGGCTTTAAAATGTTAGTACTTTATGTAGAGTATGCAGCCTAATACAAGGTTGATTCTACCTATGCATAGGCATAGAACAGATATTGATCCAATTTTGTTGTAACTATTAACGTTGCAATATTGATACTTTTCTCTGAGGTTCTTTAAAATTCCAACTAAAAAGTCCAGTTAGTTAATGTATGAGCTGTTCATGTGATGTTATGTGCAATACGAAATGTTGAAAAAAGGAATATTTCCGTGATCTCTTAGTCAATTCGCTCATATACATAATTAATCTGATAAATGTTCTACTGGCATAATTTTAGAATAGCAAAAACTGATCTAAGCTTAGTCGCATAACCTTTTTAATATCTTGGTATGTTGAATATAACATCAAATAACACGAATTTTTAAATTTACATAATTATTCTAAAAAGCAACGAGTACTAGAATGTAGGTAATTTATAATTCAACAAAGAAACGAAAATTTATTCACTTTTTAATATATTTGATAGGTACTGTTTTGTCAAAGAATATAATTATTGTTATGTTGGTATACTCTTAAATATACATTTTGTACCAAAAGATAGAAATTCAAATCCAAAAACTACTATACAGCAATTGAAATATTATATGATATATTCCATATGCGATGCAAAATTTATGATTTAAAAGAAAATAGATTTATGCTTTTTGTAAGCTACGTTTTGTGTAATTAATTTGTCAGCAGTCAAGCAAACATGGTAGTAAGGTGTGTCATTACACTGTCAAATTAGTTTTTTATATCAAACAAAAACAAAATATTTCAAGAGAAAACGAAATAACAGTCATAGAGGTCACAATAACATAGAAGACCGTGAAAATAAAACCTATGAACTTAACATGTCAAACGATGTTCAAAAGGTCCACTTCCACTAAGCATGTGATGCATTTCTTGTTTCTTAAAATGTAACTTTAATTATAACGCACCTGTCGTAGGGTGCCTAATAAAAAAGTTCGTTTTAAATTCAATATTTATATTTGTTACATATGTACATAATTATTCGGTTTACAATTTTTTCGTAGATTCCTTTTTCTCTGAAAATTTATCGAATTGTTAAACCGTCTACAACCAGATTTTCAATAGCTTCAACATTTTCATTTTGAATGGAGATAATTGGTCTTCCACTCCCCTTAACTCAGTTAAAGCTATTTCGCTCACCTTCTTCTCGAAACTGACACACCAATCTTTGCACCTGTCGCAGACCTATGCAATCTTAAACTGCGTCAATCGAAGCGGTCGTATTGTTGCATAGTCTCATAGACTCGATTGAAAAATATCCTTGATCTGTCATGTATTCTATGCAATATGAATAATTCAAAAATAGAATCACAGTATTGAATTTCTGTTGATTTTTTATTATATTAATGTTAGATATCTAAAGATAGGTTATAGGTATCAATCAATATAATCAATATAGGTATGAGATTGTTGAAATCACAGATATCTTTCTATTAAAAGTAATAAATATATGATTGCAACAACCATAATACTCTCCTGACAAAAAAGTGGATTTAAAAAATGATGTTTTTTATGGAACAGTAAAAGATTTGGGTAGAGTCCAGTATTTCAACTTGTGAATAAATAAGAAGACTAGATTCCATAGCATACACAACCATTGAAAATGTTTATATTGAGATA
Source organism: Parotoplana pacifica (assembly GCA_034780595.1). NCBI lineage: Eukaryota > Metazoa > Platyhelminthes > Proseriata > Otoplanidae > Parotoplana > Parotoplana pacifica. Next base: position 1,958 of record JAUYWI010117183.1, read on the forward strand.
AACAAAACCGTTTGGTATGCTATGGAATCTAGTCTTATTATTTAATCTCAAGTAAAAAAGAAGACTCTTTTCTAAAAAAGAAACTATTTTTAAAATAGAAATATAAAGGCCTAGACGACAATTAGCTATCAAGACAACTTTAAGATATAGAAATGAAGATAATTTGGTTAGTTATTGTGTTTTAGGTTGCTATAGTTCTAACTAGATATTTCTGCACATAAAAAAAGATTTTAGAGCTAATAAAATTGAAATGCATTACTTAACATACCCACATAGTTTAAGAATATAAAGATGATTGTTCTTATTTTTGTGTTTACTACATACATACTATTTTGGTACTAAAATAGTAGAACATTATTTTTAGATTAATAAAAAGTTATCCACGGTGTTGCTTTGTAAAATATATCCAAATATATCCAAACTTTAAATCAATTGCATTTTTAAACTTTAAAATGGTATAGAAAATGAACATTATTTGTTAATCAACATCTGATTTTGTCGTTTAATTAGGCAGAATTTCACTGAAATCAATAAAGCTTCATGTTATACCCTAGCACATGTTTTCGTTGTCAGGCGGTTACTAGGGTGTATCGACGAAACTAAAATAGCTTTTTATGGTTCCTTTGCCAAGTTTCATTGAAATCGGTTAAAGTTGGGGTACCATAATAAACGGTACTGATGAAAGAAAGAAATTAAGAAACTGAAAAAAACATTTTTGAACGGATGCAGAAATGCATTGACTGTGATGGAAAATTTTTCGAGAAGTTATAAATATGTAAATAACGTAATTTTATGTGTAAACTATTAAAAATATGTAAATAACTAATTTTATGTGTAAACTATTAAAAATCTCTTTAACTAGTCAATAAACTCATTTTTGGACCCAATTTTACCATTTTGACTTCCATTTTTAAAATCTGAATTCTGGAGCTATCCATAGAGATATTGATTTGAAATTTTCAGTATTATCTTCGATGTTTATGTAGTTTAAAATAATGTATTGATTCTATGGATAGCAGTTTGTTTTGATATCGAGTGCGCGAACTTATTGAACCCCCCTCATAGTTTTAAAAAATCTATCAAACTATTTTATGAAATTTGTATACAAGACGGCAAATAGCTAACTTTGAACTTCTAGATGTTAAATTGCTTGAGTCATACTCTTAAATGTACAAAATATTTCAATTTCAGGAGTCCAAAAATTATCTGTATTCTGCAAGGCTTGCTAGCTCGCAGGTCATAGTTTACTAAGATCAAAAGTTATTTAACAGAATATATTATGTAGAAAACAAAAAACTACTAGCAACCAAACTATTATCTGTAATTGGATTGGCTAAAAGTAACTAACACTAGGTACTAAATGTAAATCTAAAACAACTAGTATTCTATATTTTTTAATAAGTTGTAAATAGCTGCTGTGATATTAAAACTATTAATATTTTCTTGAAACTTATACTAGTTCGCATTTAATTACATGAATTTTGAGTGAAATGCAACAGCTCTATATGTCTGAAGGTGGCAAGCACACATCATCTAATCGATTAGAAAATACACCTACTCAAAAACGTTGTAGCAGGTCGGTTTCTTCTAAAACCAGTTTCAATTTAACCTCCACGACGTTCACAGAATGTCACAGCGGATTCCGAAATGTCGATATCTACGTTGTTGGTTCAGTGGGGCATCCTGCTGCTCACATAGTGCGTGTGGTTCATATTTCAGACACTTGTGGTAGGCATGACAACATAGCACCTATACCCCCCGGGCATATCCTCGTACATACAGGCAATTTTTCGGACGCTCGTCTAACTCAACGGATTTTCCCGCAAAGAAAACGTGACATATTGCAGGAGACTCAGGCTATTAATTCATTTTTTGAACGGCAGCCACATGAATTCAAGGTGAGAGTTTGGAAAAATACATGGAGTACTAGACAAATAAATTATTTTTGAAACTATTTATGCTATGCTTCATTTTCGTAAGTCACCCTCTTTGTGTTGATATTTTTCAGTACGTACTTTTGAGGACGGTTTTAGCCCAGGGGTACATTATTAACACAAGAAGAGTGGTTTGCAGAGGATATACGGGGTAGGTCATAATAGCAATCAAGGGGTTAAAAGTAGTAGATGAAAAAGTAAATTGAGATAAATAAGAAACCTATTAAAATTTTTCATTAGTGAATGCATTCTTTTTATTTAAAATCAAAACGTTGGCTTCCCAATCTTATACATGCTATCAGAAAATGGCTAACTTTGGAATTCAAAAAGTATTTTGTTTTCAAAAGATCAATGCAAAATCTAAAACTTAGCTAATACAGCATCAACTGACGTTTTTAGAAATATACAATTAAATCTATCATATCAGCCATCCATTATGGTTCGTATTAAATCGTTGGTTTGGGTTCCAAATGTGTTACATTTTGTCAAGCGAATTATTTTATATGGCAGATACAATTTTTTTAGAACAATTTGGTAGACAAATTGTACCACCACAAAAATAGACTACTAGGGTTAGTAGTCTATTTCTATGTGTACCAAATTATCCGTTGATACAAATCATATTGGATGGGTGATATGGTAGATTTTGCCTAAAAGTGTACGATTTCTAATATTGCATATTGAGTTTGTTACAAACCTTTTCGAATTAGCGATGCGTAGCTATTTTGTACTACAAATCCAACAATAACAAAGAATTTAAATTAACTATGAAAAATATTTATTTTTATATTTTATAAATAATTTCACTGTCTAATTTACTTTATAAAAATAATTAAATGAATAATAATAATAGCAATTGTGGGTCAGTATTTAATTTAACGGACTAGGCCCTTCCGTTTTTAGAATCGAACTCCCCGTTTTAGGAGCTATCTCCACATTTTTTTAGTGACCTTCCCGTTTTAGGAGCGTTTTTGGTTCTAGGTTCGACCCTCCCGACTTTGGAGCGACCTCCCTGTACGTTGGAAGCCAGATCCGCTTCTGAAAACCTAATGGTACCTATTAAGGTGTTCCCGGATAATAAACGAATGTGAAGCAAATCAGAACGTTTTGATTACCTGTTAACGCAAAGCATGTTGAAAAAAACACTTTTTATCATTTAATGTAATAATTTGTTGCTCACAGTTAAGTTTATAAAAAGAAATGGCGCACTCTGTTAATTTATAAATATGTTCAGTGTTATACGCAACGCCATCTTCATACAAATAGTTAACAAAAATAATTACATGGAAGCACAGCAGATACCAATAAAATCAATAAAATATAAACATATTTATCAACACAAAGAAAGACAGGCAAAGAGAGCAACATCAAATTCAACAAACATCAAACCTAAAGAAGCCTGAATAATCAAATAATCCTAACTATTATACATATTAGGTGGTATCTATGAACCAAGAAAAATAAACATGCACAATGGGAAACACGGACAAATTAAATAAAATAAAACCAATAACTTAAAATCACATAAATCATATATAGAAATAAAAGATAAAATATCAAGCTACACAAATGGAAGCAAAAATAATTAAATAAAAAAGATAAACACACACAAGGACATAGAGAGATGTAGGTAGGTACCTACTAAAAAGAAAATCAAATTTTATCTCAGTTCAATGATTCATCTACTTCTTCAGTGCTATTTCTGCAACAAAATCACAGTTTGAACATTAACCGATTGTAATTAACTTTTATCACTGTCAGACATTTGAAATGAGAATTAAAAGTCCGTTCGCTCTTACGATTGTAATAGAAGCCAATAAATATGGCATAGCAATAAACAAATTTTTCAAATGTATCATTTTAACTCAATCTAGTTTGTTTTTTGTTCATGAATGTTACCGCATCAACTACTAGGATAAAATAAGGCAAGATAGCAGCTATCTTGCCTTATTTTATCCTAGAGTTACAATTTATAGCTGCTATAAATTGTAACTCTATAATAACAAGTCCACACTGAACCGCTTTTATTTTTTAATAAAAATAGCCCTTTAGATAATTGTTTCTTTAAAACTTGTAGTCTAAAATATAATGTAAGTGCTAACAAATTTATTTTATTAGCTTTGTTCTATAATTTAGGTGTTTATCCCTGGAAATCAAGACGTTTACTTGGAAAGACACTCACCTGCCTGTTTGCAGGCTTTTATGCCTTCGGTTGTCTACCTGCAGGAAGCATCGTGTGTGTTATTCGGACTAAAATTCTTTGGATCTTCATGGAATTCTATCAAACCCACTTCTGTGGCGCCGCGAGCTTTTTCTCATAGCTGGTCGGCAATGCGTCAACATTGGAAATCGGAAATTCCACACGATACTGACGTTTTACTCACACACATTCCGCCGTGGAATCCGGGCATATACGAAATTGTTTCAAATGATATCAAGTAGGTTGGCCACATATACATAGATATCATATATTTGTTCTTCAAAATTGCAACAAAATGTCATCATCTGTCTTTCAATAGTGATGTATATCGTTCCTAGTTTCCTGTGTTTTTTAATTGATTTGCTTAAAACTAAAATTATTTCATCAATTTGATACATTTACAAAACACGAAAAGGGCCAGGCGGGAATGAGGACAATGAAGTCACTATAAAAATGAATTCATTTAAATATAATGATGTGAAAAAAATCATCTCAAAATCTTCAGAATCTGTGATTAATCTTTTGTTCTTTTTCACTGATTACGAAAACTTTTTATTACCATACAAGTATTCATTGAATTAACATTTTACATAAAATATGTTGAATATTCAATGTTCTTCTGAAATATCAACTTTTAAATTATTTGATTCTACATATTTCAAGTTCATTTTTTCTGACTCTGAATTTCAAAAGCTGAGGTAGGTATATGATATGTTTTAGTTGTCCCTAATGTATGTTTTTAAAATTATATCATTGAATTAGCTGACTTCCCAAATGAATTATTCCACATACAAAAATCCATAATTTACTTGTCTACAGGCATATAATTGAGATCAGTGCGATTGTATCGATTTTAGTTGTAGAATCTGTTTGTTTTTAGAAATACATAAAAGATATCAGTGCAAAATGACGTTTCCTTTGGTGAATCACATCAATATATACAATCTTATCAAATTCTTATTTACTTTTGTTAACATATTATTAGCGAGTTACCCATTAATGAATTCATTTAATATCCTCTGAATGATCCAAAATTTAGTTTATCAAAATCAATTATTTCATTGAATTTTAGAAAAATTAGTTTTTTACATATCTACTTATCTCAAAGAGTTAATATCAATACTAAAATCAAGGATTTTTTTAAAAATAGTCCTGTAACGAAAATTTAAATTTATAAATTTTAAACGTTTGTAAAAGTTATTTTTAAATCACAAAAAGATTCATGAGAGCTTTTCCAAATTAAAGACCAAAAAAGTAAAAAAAAATGTGTTAGTTTAAACCCTAATATAAGTGAAATCATTTTTGGATGTTATCTCTTACTATGTGATTGTTATTGCATTTTTAGATAAATGATATTTTAAAATATTAGTGCTAAAATATTAAAATAAATGGCTATTTGTCGAAATTACTTGTAGATGTTCAAAATGTCCTTAAATTTGCTTCTTAGGTACTCAAAATTTTAAATTTAAATTTTTTATCTAAAAATACAATAACATTCATATATATTGAGAGCTTATTATATTAATTTAGGGTGTGAGCTAAAACACACTTTTTGACCTTTTTGGACTTTAACATCCATTCTGTTTGCAGAAATTCAAAATTAATTTGTGGTAATATTACTGGCTAAGATACCATTAGTTAACACCCATTTGAAAAGATACTGGTATACGCAACTCTGCGAAGGTAAAATTGGTGGAAGCACTGGTGTGGACAATTGCAACGTATGAAGCAGAATCTTGGATGCTATATGTTGTCTAATATCCATAAAAGTATTGTTATATGGTATGTATTCGTAAAAAATTGTTGCTATGTAATATTGGTCTCCCTAGTAGCAGTTCCTAAAAAATGTAGGTATATGAAATAAAAGGTTACATACATTTAGGTAGCTAAGTTTTTACATGGTCAAATACCCATATATTTGTAAAATGTTTAAGTAGCCATGTTGGTTAGAACATATGAGTAAGGATTACTCTATGGATTAGAAGAAAGTTCATATATAGTAACTAAGATTTCATAAAAGCATGGTTATATGGGATAAATTTTTAAAATTCCTTGTTTCTACGCGATATTGGCATTCCTAGCATCCGCACAAAAAATCTGAGAATGGATTTACTCCTTGTCCCAATTTAGTCTAAGTGCAAATTTAATTAAAATCAGTTATGATATCGGTGCTGAAGAAGAAGAAGGAGAAGGAGAAAAAGAGACAAACTAAGAAGTAACAGATTTTGATTTATTGTATCTCCTGAACTACTTGATCATTTATAAAATTTGGCACACTTACTTACCATCGGAGGCTGAACAAATGGCATAAATATGACGTTAGGAAACCACCCTACATGCCTAAGAATCCGGGTTCGAGCATACATACGATTGATGAGTGGTCAAAACCGGTCTCGTAGTGGCTTATGCTTGTGAATTAAAATTAATTAGAAACTCACATTAATTTTTAAATATGTTTTATATAGAAAATTATTACAAAGATTTGGAATAAACATTTAATATTATTGTTATATAATTAGGTTTAAAATAGTTCATATTTGTTTATTTGTATGTACTATTTCAGTCTTTTAAAGACAATAAAAATTTCATGTTTACATATTTATATGCAACGTTGTTAACAAGAAGCTATCTTTAGTCTATATCTAGCTGACATGCAATTAATTATAGCGAAAATTCAATTAACAAATATGGAAACTCTTAATTAACACTTTTCTTTTGTGTAAAGAGAAGAAAAAAGATAATTAAAATATCGTAGTATGGTGTTTTCTTTACACACAAAATGATATATTTTCTTATAATTCTGATAAAGCTTGTTCTTTCTTAATTACAAATAGGTTAATTTCGATTATCAGCTCTACTCATGAATATTAAATATTGGATTTTTCACTCCAAAAATATAAAAACTTTTGTGGCATTGTACGAGTATGTTTCTTACGCGATGGTTTAAAACATTGTAACAAATTTTAGTTTAATAAAAATTCAATATGTCCCTGAAACGAAAATATTAACCTTTCCTTCATTCTAAAAAAAATATTTCGCAATTATCACAAATATTGTTTAAATTTGACTTCACGATTAAATTTTTCAAAAACACATTTTGGCTATTTAGGCCCAAATATATTGTTTTAAAGGGCCGTGATTTTGGGGCAATAAAACTTAAAATAATACTAAAAACTTTGCTAGAAATTTTTTTTCTGGGGAGATATCAAAGTTTCAAGCAGTCTGGCAATATTTAGTACTTGAAATTTAAAATTTATTAAATAAATTTCGCAGTTAACCCTTTGATTCATGGTGATGCCAAATGGCAACACTAATTTTCACGACATCATATAAGTTTATGTCAGTTGATTTCTTCTGCTGAATTATTTAAAAATGTCCATAGATTATTAAATAAATAAAATCACTTGTTTATATCGATCTGTTTAATTGCCACTTATTATAAATTTAGTCACAGTTAGTATTAAAATCTCAAAGAAATAATTTTTTCTCAACAGTTTTCATAATTCATGAATCAAAGGGCTAATAGACCTGGATCCTCATGTATCTAAAAGTGCACTGAGTCATGTAAACGGTATTCCAGAGTTCAACTGTTCAAAGAATTATCGCCAAAGATCTTAATTTGCATAGCGTTTGTGATCGCCGGATCCCGCACAAGTTGAGTGACCAACAGAAACAGAACAGGGTCAGAGGATCTAATCGGATTCTCCAAGAAATACATGGCAGTGTAAGTAATGGTTATGGACAAGAAATGGCTGTACAAGGTACCCATGCCTGCCAGACAGAATGCTCGAGCTTGGGTTGGACCAGGTGGTGACGCATCCTGTTTGATTTAAAATATCAAATCATTGTTGCCTGTAACTTTCCAGGTGAACAATATCTCGAGATATTACCCAGAGGTCATGGTATCAATGCTGGTTTGTATTGTCGAAGAGGAAACCTGAAAATCATGCATGCCAATGCTAGACACCATACTGCCAGAATGACAAGAATTTCTTGCAGAGAATGACATTGCTCGACTGTCTCAGCCTCCATATTCTCATGACATGAACTTGCTGGATCGCTTCATCTTTCGTAATATGGAAGCTCAACGAAGAGACTGTGTATTTTCTGACATCAATGGTGCACGCAGATTTGTTGATGACTACCTTCAAAACTTTAGTTGACGTGAACTGGCGAAATTCAGATTGGTTCTTATTTATAGACTGTTTGTGTATTAATTTTATTGATATTTATATAAAAAAAACTTGTTGATTTTGTTTAGATACACAATAAACATTCGGGTCTATAATTTATTTTATCTTGGTTTATAAAACAGAAATATTTATTGGAACACCCAATAAATTTTGATAATGTCGAACAAAAATGAAATTTCGCTAAATAGACAATGTCTATAGATGTTTAAGATAAAGAAGAAGCTGGGATTAAAATAATTAATATAGTCCATACCG
>JAUYWI010117194.1:0-21322 GCA_034780595.1 Parotoplana pacifica
AGAATTGCATACCTTCGACAGTAAACTCCATAACTGTATGATTACAAAAAACACTATGAAATAGTCAATAGCACATATAATGCAAGCAGATTTCGTAAAATAAGCATTTAATTGGCTTGACATAGATTTTAGAAGACACAAAAATCAATAAACAAATACATTTACAACACAAATATCTATTGCCATAGATTGCATTTATAAGTTATAGTCTTATTAGAAAAAAAAATCGATGGATTTCGACCAATATTTATTTTTATGTCAATTGCTGAACATAGATTTGAAAAAACGAAACTAATTACGAAACGACCTATATTAAATTTTTATGCATCAGAGAAGTCGAAATGATTTTATAATGGTATTTTTAAAAATGTAATCCAATTAGTTTTGAAAAATATAAAAAATTGTATTTTCATGCAAATTTAAACTGGAATTCCTATTGCTTGCTTAAGGAGCAATTTGGAGGAGTTCCTCGAATGAGGGAGCCTCCAAAATTTGAGTAGGAAATTGGAATCATTGCCTTAATAAAAAATATTGTAATTTAAACAAAATACGACATCAAAGATTAAAATAAATTTAATAGGACTGGAATTCTTTTTCCTTTCTCAAGTTTTCGAAGCTCTTCACTTAAGGAACTCCTCCAACTGTGACTAATAGGTTGGAAGAGTTTCTCAAGCAAAGGAGGCTTGTGGGAAGATTTGTAATGTTAAAAATCAAATATAATCTACAAGTAGTACCTATATCAAACAATGGTAATACCAAACCACAAAGCCAAATTTCAGATTTTAGTGTGAATATTGGAACCAAATATAGTCCGTTTCCCCATTCCGTAACAACACTTGTACTAATTAATGTTCTTTCCAACATAAAATTTGCCTTTTTAATACTACCACGAATAGATTTCGTTCTTCTTATACAAGTTAGTAGGCAAGAACAATCAGAATTATCCGATAGAATTTCAAAGATTCTTTATAGAAATTTTGATAGGTCCATTGAATAATGTTTTTTCTTAAAATAAGAGAATATGGCGACATTATCGAAATACATTAAAAATAATTTAACCCTTCGACGTCAGGATGTGTTGGATAAAAAACATCCCCTATGATTTCATACTTCTCGTGGAAATTAGGCACACAGGTGCAGTGAAGATTTTTAAAAATTCAATAATGGAGCCCGATAACGTCATCAGGTCCAAAGATTAGTTTGTCTAATTGACTTCAAATTTGATGGGTAGGACCTAAGAAATGATAACTCAATTATTTTAATAAATAAATCGATAGTTTTTGCCAGTCACTTAAATGATTCCCAAATCGATGTATAACTGGACGTGCTTAAGAATGACCACTTCCATCGCATGGAACTCATCTCTGGATAGCAGTTTGCTGAGGTCAGTATTGCACGGTGCACCTCTTTTTGATTAAATATTCAGTAACTATTTGCAACACTGAACTCAGTGTAACATCTGGTCTTCACACGTCTTTCCTAAATCTTCCGATAGTATTTCATGGACCTGAGTCGCCCAGCAATATTTCTAATTAAAAGTCCATCATCTTAATTCTGTCATTTCTGCAATCAAGGCAATATTTTCTTGTTCTCTGAGTTCTTGGCCTACAAGACACCACGTTTCTTTTGATATCTTATCTTCCATTTCTAAACTCTTTCAACAATTTTTGTACCTTCCATACGCCTAGCCTATAGAGTCTTCTTCCACATTCTCAAGTAGCACCAGTATTTTTACGCCAAGTCTCACTTTGATGGTGGGTTTGACCCTTGTACACTTAAAATGCAGGAGTTTCACACCAGGAATTTTATCTGACACCTACTAAAAACATCGCAAAAATGTTGGATTCAGCAATTTCATCAGAATCGCATGGTGAACTTCATAGAAGAAGGACGCTATGTTTCAGCAGTAGGCCAGGTTGAACCTTGTGTTTATAAACAAATGGTGGAGAGTAACAACAAGGCTTCTTTTTCAAATGACATTGTTTTGGAATGTAACAACAACTCTTTGTTAACAAATGACAATGGTTTGCATTGTGAACTGAATGTAACTTCGCCTGATTGTATTGACATTGCTGATAATTTATTTGCAACAAGTCCAATAAATAAAAATCGTGTCACCAGAAACGATACTGTCCAGATATTCAGTACGCTTCAGTTCCAACTTCAAAGCTAGCTAAGATTGATCCACCAAGAAAAGAATGTTATCATTCTGACTACTTTTTTTCAGTCAAACTGGCTAAATTGTTTATCTTGTAGTACTAACATATCTTCAGAAAACAGTGGATTCTTGATCACTCAAGTTAGAAAAAATGGATAGAAATCAAACCAGATTATGAATTGCCTGAAAATACGAAATTCAGATCCAGTATATGCCATACATATTATGCGACATACATGGATCTGAAATACAAACCACAGTTAACAGAATGAACTAAGTTGAGCAATAATATAAAGACTGAATAAAAATTTATGAGACTATATTGGAGCATAAAGTCAGGAAGGGAAAAAAAGAAGGATGCAAAAATCAGCACAGTAATGATTAGGATCAACAAAACATCAACAATTAATTACTAGGTTTGTGGATGTGGAAGAGCAAGATTATTGCATTTCCATGGCTATGGCAGTAAATGACTTAACCAAAGTTCAGGAAGAAATTGCAAATGGGAAATACAGAGTAACAGACAACATTCTACGCACAGTGGAAGCAATGATGAATATTCCCTTTTATTCACATCCAAAATTACTTGACTTGTTAGAGAAAACTGATTTGAATATTGGACTTCCAGTTGTATCAAAAAGCTTCTTTAACAAAGTTTTGGTCAACCATTTTGGCTACTAAAACCTTACCATGGACAGAAGAATTGCATATAACGATCATTCCAATTTCTTCTTCAGATGCTGAAAGGGGATTTTCAATTTTGAAACACATTAAATATGATGGAACACGACGAACTGGAGATCATGCCTTTCCCGCTGCAGCACAAGATATATGGAATAATTTACCCACTTCATTAAGACTTATCGAGGATAAAATTTTAAAGTTAAATCTGAAAATTTATCTGTTTAACAGTACTTAAAAAACAAAGAATTTTTAGACATATTATCATACATGCTATTATCTCTTTATTACAGTACTATACCTCTATATTACCCTCTAATATTGTATTACTCTAACACAGTGTATCTTTTCCTGTACATATATAACTTGCAGTGTTTTAAGCGCTACCTACTGACATTGCTTTGCAATCTGAGGTGCTATATAAAAATATAACAATAATTATGATCACTTTGCCGCAACAATTGATGCTCTATTACGAATAAGAATAAATGGTCCTCAAATAAAGAATTTCAGTGCATATCAATATTCCAAATTCTGGGAGAAATCTAAACACTGGTTAACTGATTCTGGTGGTAAAAGTGGCTCCAGTTCCAGCAGAAGAGCATTGTCAGCAGTTGTAAGACAGATTTCTCATAATTACATTGAAAAGGAAGAGGATGTTCCTGTTGTCAGCAATTTATTTTTGTATATAAAAAAGTAGGTCAGAACAGTAGCCATTTAGATAAATGTGTATATTGTTGCTCAGAAAGAACAAAACATGCTAGATACTATTCAAAATGCAAAAAATATTCATTATATAGTGTAGCATACGTATATCTACATTTACATGTAGAGAATAGATTACCTACTTCATTGTATTTGCATAAATTAACTGTTTATTGCTTAACTTTACAAGCCCTCAATGCTTCCATTACCAATTATTCTCCCCCTCCTTTTTTCTTTCCACCCATCCCCCCTTTTCCTTCTTTCACCCTTCCTTCTTTTTCCTTTCTTTCTACCCCTCCACCTTTTTCTTGTTCCTGCCTCTCCCTTGACCCCATCCCCTTTTTTGGATTTCGGAGGGGGGGACAAGTCCCCCCCCACTCAGGTATGCTGAAAGGTCAGAACGATCCCATTCTTTTCTTGATGGATCATAGCTAACTTTGAAGTTGGATCTGAAACGTCCTAAACATCTAGACAGACTCGTTTTTTGGTGAATTTTTATTTATTTATTGAACTTGGTGCAATTAGATAAATTATCAATATAGTCAATACAATCAGACGTACTAACATCCAGTTCACAATGCAAACCATTGTCCTTTAAAACCAGAGTTGTTGTTACCTTAAAAAATGTCATTTGAAAAAGAAGCATTGTTGCTACCCTCCACCACTTGTTTATAAACACAAGGTTCAATCTGGCTTACTGCTGAAACATAGCGTCCTTCTTCTAGGTATATGCTGTTCAAAAATGAAATCGGCTGCATTTCCCGTAAGTTCACCATGCGATCCTCAAGAAATTGCTAAATTCAACATTTTGGCGATTCTTTTAGTAGATGTTAGATAAAATTCCCGAGGTGAAACTCCAGCAAAGTCCAATTCTACTGGAAGAAGGAAATGGAGAACTTAAAGCTTCACTCAAAACAAATGAAGCTCCATTGCAGTCATTTCGAGCACCTGGGATTGGATTGTCAAGTTTAAAATATTCTGGTAGAAATGGTTTAACAGAAGTTGTGCACCCATTAATACTGTGATCCATGTGTGCTTTTACATCAGTCTGCCAAAAATGTACTTTTTCTGAGCCAAATGGAAGATACAATCATGTCAACAATATATTTCTTTTTCTGTTTCCTACTAAAATTGAAGAGCTGTTGCGAAAATTTTGATTTTTGTGACCAGGGTACAACCTGTGAGCCAACAAAAAATTCGATCTGTCATTTTTATAATAAAAATTTTAAAATAGTATCTTGCTTAAATTTTCAGAAAAAAATATACAAAAAAATGAAGGCATCCCACTATACAAGATGATTTTATTGTACATATACATATACATATATGTATTCTTGTGCTCTGGTAGAAGTTCCTTAAATCCCGGAATAATCTCATCCCTGATTGACAAAATTGATAGTGAAATTCGGTCTAGTTGAATTGGATGTTTTTCTTTTACTTTAAATTAATACCTTTCGATACTTCAAGTTTTCAAAAAATAGTATTATGCGAAGCGATTACCTTAGTTGAATTTATTGAATAACATGTAACTTCGAGTATTTGCGTAATTTCTAATATACAAAGTGCTTCACTGAAGAAAATGCATTTGATGTCAAAAGTTTAATTTCTATTATCGAAATATTTTGTTAGAATTTAAAAAATACAACCCCGCTAATTAATAGCGCTGTCCCCCTATCTAAATGCATGTTAAGTAAGTGTTTTATGAAAATTGTCACATTAAGACAACTTTTGAAACCTAATGGTTTTGAAAAATATTCTAAAAGTGAAAGATCTGTGATAGACCCACTTCTTTTTCTTTGAGGAAAAGATTTTACAAAAATAAAAGTCTACCGGAGAAAATGAAGTGAGTTTATCACAAATCTTTTACTTTTGAAATATTCTTCAAAACCATGAGGTTTCATATTTGAAATGGCTACTTCTTCCCAAAAGTTGTCTTAATGTGATAATCTTCATAAAACACTTACTTAACATGCAGTTAGATGGTGGGGGGCGGCGTTATTAATTGGCGGGGCTGTATATATTTGGAACAAACGTTCAATTAGCTGTTATCAACAACTGAAGGAACCATGTAAGGAGAACATCTTCCTTTTATAAATATTGGTATATTTTGGAATACATAGTATGAGTACCTATGTATAGCAAAAACTTTTATAACAAAATGATTGTTAGATTGTACAAATGTTCGATTAACCGTTATCAACTCAAGTAAGCAAACGTAAAAAAGCGTTTTACACAAAAAACATACTAAAACAAAAACAGTTAACAAGAGAAAAGTATAGCAGTGACAATTACAGTATATAATTTTTAAACAGGCAAGATTGTTATATGAAACTTTCGTTAGCATTGGTCAAATGATTTTTGTTATTTGTAATGAATATTTTTATGCTTATAATTGTATTATTGATAAAATAGGTATTAATATTTACGTTTTTTATAGTCCTTCGCAGACTTAATATATGTGTCAAATTTCATTGAAATCCATTAAAGTTAAGGGATCATTATCAGTGCAAAGAAAATATATCAATAAAGAACAAATTAAAAAAAACATTTGTAGTTCGAAAACTATTGCACCAATTTCTATGATATTTTCACATGTTGTTAACATAGCAAAGCTCAGTCTAGTGACGGAATTTGAATATTGTAGTATTTATATTGTTTGAGCTATGGATGTCCAAATTTTTAGCCCATTTTCAGAAGTCTTTAATACTCTGGCAAGGCTAGCTAGCTGATAGAGCTAACGGCCTATTAGGCCTAGATTACATATATTAACTTTAGCATAGAGTCATCTACTGATAACCAAACAGATTTGCAATAAAAAACTATGGACACATTTTAAATCAAATTTCTTCCGAAATAGAAATAAAATCGGATTTCTAACAGCTATGAAAAAATTACTACACATACATAAAACGAATACAGTTATGGTTGTTATCTAACTCACAAATTCCTGAATTTGCATTAAAAAACTAAAATTTCAAATGTTTTTTAACAAAGTTTGATTAAATCTGCAAAAATACAAGAAAATCTGTTAACAAATTTGAGATCCTGATCTACTTATCTCGTAGAAAATCGATAATTTTAGCAGCAATAGTGTATGACATAGACCAGCGTGATTGCAATTGAGGATGAAAGTTCATGTGGTCCAATACGCAAATATCATATGAGTTTTGAAACTATCTATGAAGCTAGATCCATTTGCAGAGTCAATAAAGTCACCGGTTCAACCAAAGAATCCATTATTACAATAACTCTTTTTGAGTTTTCATAAAATTGAGTTAGAACGAAATACGGATGCTGGTCTATGAAAAATTTATTGGCATATAAATGGATAGATTTAATTTAAAATAGCTTATTATTAATTTCTAAAATATTTATACTAGTTTTGGAATGACTTCCTGGCCTAAAATTGAATTTCATAAAAATTGATTTTAAACGCATTATTTGGTCAGGTTGTCCGGTCCCAAAATCAATAGACCTCAATTTCAGACTTTGGATAAAACATTGACTTTTTACTTGGCACACTTATAACATACAAGATAAAAAATAGATATGCCAAATTAGAAGGCATTCCAATGAACTATTCACATTTTATTAGGAAATTATACATGGATTTACACATATGGTCAATTTCTGACACAAACAAATTCTAACTTCATAAATTCATAAATTTTCTACAGTTGATGAATAAGTACTGCTACACAAACCACTGAAATATAAAAAAATCTATATGGCAATTTTTTTGTCTGTACGACAGCAGCAAAGGGGAGGCAATACTGCTTCTGGGACTACGAAGGATTAAAAGATTTGTAGGATCATAAAACCATCTCATTCAATGTGTATAGTAAGCGAACCGATTTAATTTGTGACATTGCTTCAATTCACCGGTTATGTCAAAATAAACAAAAGAACTATTATCAGTTGTTGATGTTTCGTCAGAGTCACGCTACTATTTTGCTCTCTCTGTACTTTGCCATATTGATCTTGAATAGTTTTATCGATTATATTAAACCCAAATACTCAAAATCAATGAGTGTATGCTAACTCTTGATGTTTTAAATGAAGTAGAAAAATGTTATAAAATGATTGGGAAGGCGTCAATAGATTAAATAAAATAGCTTAATCAATGTTGTCAGTACATGATTGTGTTTTCTGTATATCCGTCAATCTACTTAAAAAATGTAAAAAATAAATGCGAAGGGTCTTATCTAAATTGTTCAGGATCAAAGTTTTGTAGATTATTCGCATCAGAGTAATTAGGATGTCGAGCTCCATCCATTTCTCCGAAAAATGTGTTATTATTTCTCAAGCGATGACTTTGACCACCTATCTCCGCGCCACATTCATTGCAAGTACTGACTTGTATAGCACCACCACATTCGCCAATCGCGTAAACATGTCCTGCAATTCAAAAACAATTATCTGTTACATAGTAACATATGTAAATTTATGCATACATATCTACATGACAACATTTCAGCGTCAGTATTACGGTTACCGAATTTCTATTATAACTAAAATACACAACAAATTTAAAGTGTTATTTTCTGTAGGATGAATACTGAGGTTTTTAGCCAGCAATTTTCAGAAATTTTCAATCCTCCATAATCAAGAGAATCTGAAAAATTAATACCTACTAAATTTAAATTAATCTATTAACCTTCCGAGGTTCAACTGATTTGTATGAAATTTAAACTCACTACACCAATATTTCTTGTGGATCTTTTAGTGTCTAATTGTTTTGATCTGACCTCCCTGAGGTCATGTGATGCCCCTCTGAAAAATCGAAGTTTAACCTAATTTTGCAAAATACACCATTTACAAAAAAAATCAATTGTGAATAATAACCAAACTGATTAATATTTGGTAAATACATAGTTTAACAAATATTCTGGGTTTTAAAATATATCGATTTTTATGACTTGAATTAAATTTTGACAGCCAATGAAAATTGACTTATATCTGTAACTTTTTGTGCATTGTTACATCCTATAACCATCCTGAAATTTGGATAAAATATATTGATCCAAAATGTTGTTTTCCCATACATTTACATTAAAAACAAATAGAATTTAATTTGCTGATAAAAAGTGAACAATTCATTAGAATGCCTCAAATTTGGTATACTTATTCATTTTCTGCTATATTATTAGAGTATTAATGTAAAATTTCAAAGCTTTAGATAGTCTAAGTCCCAGGTTAGACTCCACTGATTTTTGGACTGGATCAAGGCAATGCATTAAATTGTTTTTTTTTTAAATCATTAAGAATCATTTACCTATTTGTGAAAAATTGGCTTTTACTAAAGATCTATTTTTACAGATCTACCTAAGAATATTGGGTCTTATAGACCATCAATCATAAAAGTGAGGCACATAATTATCTACTACATTATTTCTAATGCCTTTGTAATTCTAAATCTTAACTTTGAGCAAAATAGCATATTTCATTTGGGTTTTAGAGCCAAAACTCTTTTAGTCAAAAAGATTTACGGAATAACGTTTAAAAACACTTTAAAACGTAGTGAGCAGAAAGTTTAAAATTGACCCCAAGTAAATGCCAACAATGAAAAGATTATTATATTTGTTCTAAATTTAGTTTAAAATCGGATTGGCGCTTAAACTTTTAAACGTTATTTCCAGAAACGTAAAAAACAATTGTATTTTACACCGGTTAAACGTTCCATTTTAAACGTTAATTAAACGTTTTCCGTAACGGTGTAGTGGACCTATACACCAAATTTTAATTCAACTGGACAAACTTCAATTTTTGGACCTGATGCCGTTTCGTTTTTATTCTGTCGATGAATCTTTCTAAGGTATCTGGGTACCAAGTTTCAGTCCAATCCATCTACGGCTTGTATGATTTTAGGCCAGCGGTGTATATTAAAACGGAAGGTTACTTTTGTAGCAGATGGATAAATAATGTATTGAAGTCTATTTCTGGTCATATTTTTGAACAAAATATTCCATAACATTTTTTCTGGTCAAATCTTTGATAAAGTTCCTAATATTGGTTAAGCATCTGTCAAAGAAACCTTTCAGAAATTATAAAAATAGTCTTCTTTTAATCACAAAAATATAATTTCTATTTTGCTCTATCAAAATGCACACCCGGATCACAAAAGTCAATATTTTAAAATTGCATTTACAAAATTAAAAACATTTAATCATTTTATGACTTCACTTCAATATTAATGTCTTGTAAAAAGTGCATTTTACCAATTACTTTACAGAAAACCGTCACGTGAGCGTAGGGGGAAGAAGGGATCAGATTGAAAAAATATATCAGAAGTTCTGGAAAAAATTTGTTAAACGATACCAAATTGGTTGAGGTAATTTTGAGAAATCATTAAATAAGCACTAGATGAAGAGGGGGGAGCGTACTCCAACCTCCAAGCGTTAACAATCACCGCTGCTAAAAATTACTATAAATTTGACATACTATCCTGTAAGAAGTAACATTTGAGCTAACACACTTTGTGAACTATTTCGTCTTTAATATAATTTCTGTTCTTTTTGTAATAAATTCTTTCATTGATGTCCCTTACAGTATCTGGTAGGTCATCCCCCATTAAGGTTTTTGAAAATGGTTCAACCAATATTCATAAAATATGGCATGGAAGTAAGAATATTACATTTTGGTGCATATCTTCTGGTCTAAAAGGTAATTTCGTTAGACCCCCCCCCCCTAAGGTTAAGAGACTGACGGCCTTCTGAAAAAGTGAAATTTGTCCAAAATATGCTTTAAAAAAGAAACGATCAATTATAGATGATAATTAGTTGATATTTGGGAAATACATATACTAACTCCAGGTTTTCAAAAGTATTGATTTTTTCCATTTGCAACCTCAGTGCCATTTTTAATATCTTCGTGACAATAAATAAGAATTTCTTTATGTTTAAAACAAGATGTTCACCAATTAATTTCTAGCCAATTGTAGAAAATTTTCTTTATATTATATTGACGTCCTTAGCAACAGTTACTAAATAAAAAGTTCATGTATGTATAATATAAGGTAGCATGAATAAAAATACAAAGACAAAAATTTAAAATCTGCAAATTTTTTTTATACGTATTCCTATTTGCATGAGCTAAATTTAAAAACATTGAAAGATACAACATTAGAAACTTTATGCTTCTTCATAATTATCGTGCAAAAGCTTACGAACGTTTACGTTGTTATTCATACGCCCTATATATGTAGCTAAATTTCATGGTGTCAAAAATGATAGTACTATTTCGGAGCACTCACACTGCTTTCATTAAACATCAACAGTCATCCAATTTGTTTTCACACCATTTTTAATTGTACTATACCGAAATTCAAGTCAATCGATCGAAGAATTTTCTAATTTTGTCCCGATTTAATGAAACTTTCTAGTATGACAAATGAAAAACTTACACTTAGAACTATGCAAAGCTTACTTACCATTTGGACATTTAAACCAATGTCCTTTTCCCATATTCATGGCTCCAACAATGGCAACTCTTTCTTCTTCGTTAATACCAAGACCAGGTATGGTATCAATTTTCTTGAGTTCCAGCAACTTCACTTTTGTCAGCTTGTGAAGCTGATCCGTATAAGGCTTATAGTCAATCAGCTTTCTGCCTTCTTCTAACCATTTTGGCAAATACTTGGCGCTTGCCTTTGGAATTGCTCGAAGAAAACCTATTAGATCACAGATTCGCTCAAATTCTCGATTAAACATCCCCACCTCAAAGTCATCAAATCGTCGTTTTGTTGGGTCCACCCATAATAACAAACGTCTTGTACTTTCATAGAAATGATCTTTTAATTCTTTTCCCAAAACTGGAGCAAAATATTTATAGTTGTTTTCGTAGACTTCACAAATAGCCTTTAAAATACGCAGACTGGTTTTATACACGAAAATTTGGTTGCTGTCAGTCTTCTTCGTAGCATGCTCCAAAACTCCACAAGCTAACTGAGACAAATTACTTAAATAATCAACATTAAACGCCGACTTCAAAATATTCAACCTTGGACAAAATCTAAGCCAATTATTTTGAATTTCATAACGCTCACCAAGAAGTTCATCACTATTCTGAAGAAATTTATTTTGAACTTTTCTAATGTCACTCAATATTTCTTTCAATTGTGGAAGATACCTATTACAACTCTTTGTCAATATTGGTTGCTTGCATTGAGGACAAAGTTTTCGTGTTATCTCTCCGTTTTCAGATACTGTTGAGATCCATTGGTCCAAGGATGTTACTTCAAATAAGTGACCACAGGTACGTAATATAATAAACCGAGCTTCTTCAAGGTGGTCTACCGAACTGGCATACATGACCATCCTATTTTGCAACATTTCAGCATCACAACTAATACAAACCTTTGGACATGCTTCACCGCAAGCACCTAAACAAGAACGCTCCTTTTTGCATCGATTACAGTTGAACTTTTTCTCACACTTTTCATCACATGGGTCACGATCACACATTTTACTGCAAACATTTCTGCAACATTTATGACGACACACCCAAGGACAGGGTTCATTACACGGTACACAAGGTTCACCACACACTTCAGGACACTTGTTATGGTTACATGCCTCTTCACATGCTCTGCTACAAGGCGGACAAGCTTTTGAACAAGGTGCCCTACAAACATGACCACACACTGATAGTCTCTGACATTTGATTTGACATGTCTGATGCAGACGACCATTAGCACACTTACCACAGGAACCTTGGCATTTATGATCACAACCTAATGTTGCATTACAAGGTTTATTGCATAAAAATGTCTCTGGATCTTCACAACATGGCATTTTAATTGTATGCCCACAAAATGGTAACGTCTGTGTAATTTTGTATGTGCATTTTAAACAAGATTCACCACATTTGCGTTCACATGTGTGTCCACAAGGCAAAATCTTTTCACATGGCATCTGGCATAGAAATAAGTCTGGTTTGATATAGCAAGGTACTTTTTGCTGGTGATTGCAGGACGGAATAGTTTTCTCTATCAAAACAGTACAATTGTCACACTTTTGGTTGCACCGCTTTTTACAAGGGTGACCATTATCACACCGTTTCTCACATTTTTTCTGGCAATTCGACGTTTTATGTTGCTGATCAACTGGATGGCAAAGCTTTGGACAAGCATGTCCACATGGTAATCGTTTTCCGCAAATCTGAGTACAACCTCCTTCAGATACTTTTCGAAAATCTTCAGCACATGAGGCTAATAGTTCAGGCTGATTAGAGTGAATCTGACATTTCAAGCTTAAGTTAGGTCCTATTTTCCCATTACGTAGCAAATGATTTACCACATTGTACCACAAATTTGATTTCTCCGATTTTGCCAATAAATCAAAATTACCAAGAGCATAGAATCCAATCTTGGCCCTGGACAAAGCCACACAAACCCGGTTTTCCACGTCTAAAAATCCGATTTTACCGGAATCATTAGAACGTACGCAAGATAAAATGATAATATCACATTCTTCTCCTTGGTAGTTATCAACAACACAAACTCGGACACCTTTAAAAATGTGAGGAGGCATGTGCGACTTCAGACAAAACAGTTGCCCTGAATACAGGGTTAAAATGGTTATTTGAGATGGATTATAACCATTCAACAACAAATGTTTGCAGAGAGCAGCTGCGTAGGTAGCCTCAAAAACGTTGCTGTAGCTCATTGTATCGTCGACATACTGTTCGGGATTCTTATGATCAATAAAGTACAAATTATACCCCACGCCAAGAACATTGGGATAGTTTTCCACGGATTCGTGATTCCTTAGATCATCGTAAATAAATTTTATGATTTCAGCTATCTCTGGACGCATACGATGCTGTAGATTGAGTCGATCATAATGTATCTTGTTCTCAATCAGTCGTTGAAAAAGTGATATTTCCAGATTAAAATGTCTTGCCAATCGAAAAACAGCTGCCGATGGTTTGAGTTGCTGATGATCACCAATTAATATTAAATGTTCGCAACCATCACTTAGAGTTGCCACAATGTGGCTCTCCAACACCTCTGCTGCCTCTTCCACAATGATAATCTTTGGTTTAAGATTTGAAAGAATTCTTCCGTAGCGTGCAGCACCAGTAGTTGTAAGTCCAAGAATCTTTGACTTTCGCATTATAGATAGATCTTCCAAAAACCTCAGTTCCAACTGCTGTTTGGATAAATCTTCAAACCGTTTTTCATTCATTTTAGAAATATTCATTAGACGTTCAACGTGCTGTTTCATCCAATAGTGATATAGACGCCATCTGTCATCAACACTCAATGTCCAAGGATCTACAACAGAATCAACTTCCTCTTTCTCCATACAGTCTTTGTTATGAAGACGTCGCTGAATGAAATGCCTTCTTTGTCTTTTGTTGTGTTGAGTCTGCCATCCATCATTGTTTCCAAAACCCATATCTTCCATTTCATTACTATAATCCGAAGCTACATGCTCAGACACGATTTGGTACTGCTTGCGAATATTGTCAAAGCCACCATCATTGTCATCCAAAGTACGACGATTTGTTTCTACGAAGAGTTCATCTTCAACAAATATCTCCTCAGCTAAATTTAAATTAGGATCATGAATAATTTCCTGATACATTGCACACAACTCACTGTCTATAACTTCACACAGCATCAGCTCAACAACGTCCTCAAACTCAGTATCAAATGGAGAATAATCCACATCATTCATCAGCCAAGATCTGATCAGAAACTTTACGGGAATGTCAGTATGTTTCTTTTCAAGTAAATGTTTGAGTCTCTCAGACATCACATACCTCAAGACGATAAAACTAGCAATATTATTGAAAGACATTTCAATTCGTGCATTGATTTTCATTATTTTTTGCGCGATATCGCTCATTTGTGCTTTTATCCTCCCCATATTTGTAAAGATATCTAAGGGAACTTTACGATCATTTATCATCTGATTTCTCAAAGTGCTAATAGAGTATTTCATCAAGGTTTCTGACTTACTACGACTACCCACACGTACAATTGAACCAGGCGCCAAAAAACCCTCCATTCCTTCTAAAAACTGATCCAGAGCATGGTTGGTAAAGCACACCACCATAATTGGACCAAAGTTATCAAAAGAAGTTTGAACACAATTGACTAGGGTTTTAACAATTTTCAGACCAACAAAGGTCTTTCCAGTTCCAGGTGGTCCCTGAATCAAGACCAATTCTTTGGTCAGTGCTGTTTGAAAGGCATTAAATTGGCTACGATCTAATCCCAAATCATCAGTATGAGGCCATACAGATTTGGGGTCCAGAGGCGAAATTTTCATCGTATTAGCTTTCGTAACCTCAGGATTGACAGCAACGTGGCTGAGGTCATATTTCAAAATTGCGTTCCTGGCCAAATATCGAGGTGGATCCACTGTCGGCTGACATCTGACTAAATATTTAGACATAGGAAGAGTGTGCTCAGTAATTCTTTGAAGCTGCTCCAGAACGTGTTTATACGCTTCATAATAAACTACTGACTCAATCATTACGTAATTCAACTCTTTTGGAGGAACAACACCCAAGAACTTTACCAATAGAAAACCCTTGACTACGTCTTGGAACTGACGATCACTGACAACACCTAGATAAAATGTGTCAAAATTGTCAGCGCTGAAACATAACATATTGCCATAGATAAGTCGCTTACTGCTTTCCCAGCGTACACGTCCAAATCGCTTCATATCAAAACGTACATAATGAACAATGCCATTATTATTTGACGGAAGACAATGACGAATAGTAACGTCAGTATACACTCGAATAGTGGTATGTCGTTTCTTCTCGGTTGCGTTCATTTTACAGAACAAGTATTCATGTATACCATCTCGGAGAGGGGCTACAAAATCTTCACGCATAAGTCGAAATTGAACGTCTAGATAGTCGTCACAACTTCTGTAACATCCACGTTGCATATTCGGTCTGAGAAAAACCTCACTGGAAACATTTTCTTTGAGATCTTTTAAAGTGGGCACTATTTCCAATTGACGGAAATCATCCGGTGGCTTTCTAGTATCATCACGCGTAACAGAAGACTTATCTGATTCGATGTCTGTATTCTTAAGTTTTCGTTCGAGAATAGACATTTTTATTTCCATTAAATCTTCAAACGTATCAACAACAGAAGGTGTAATAGATTGCAGATGACCTTTCTTTTGAAGTATTCGAATAGTTGACTCCAATACACACACTAAATTGTAAAGATTTTCATGTGACAAACTTTCAAGTCGAATAAACAGTTCTTTTAGTACATTTAGAAAATCGAGTAAAAAGTGTTCAGCAGTATCCACAGAGCCTAATTTGTTATCCAAATTTAAAAACTCACTGGATATTATAGCTGTCATATGCTGTCGCATTAAGGTAGATAAAATGACATGCTCAAGCAAGCTTTTGGTCATTTCTGGTGAGGTTTCATCGCGGCAAACCTTTATTATCAATTTAAATATATTTGGAAGTTGGTAAAATTCAATAACGTTGTCACGATCTATCAAGCTCAAAAATCCGAAACTTTCATCCAACAATTTAGTCACAAAATCCGTTTCATCACTGTTGGCAAGTTTAAGTATATCCATATGTATAGCCATAGTAGACCTAAAATGTAAAGGTACTTACTTAGGTACTTGTTCTCATATACCTAGGTACGAGAAGAAAATTTGGCAAAATCTAATAATAAATAAACAAAAGAACATTCTATGGAGACAGGGTTTAATATTTTGGGGGAGTTAAATTCGAGGATCAGTGAGATACACAGGCATCAGCCAAACTCAAAGCACCCCTGAGTAGCTAAAATCAGCACAAAGACCGATAAGCACCTCATAAAGGCGGACAGTACCCCTGCCATCACATACCAAATTTGGTTGAAATGTGATATTAGTGGAGTATTAAAGACGCTTAGCCAACCATATGGTATTTAGGTGTGTACTTCCAATAAGGTAAAAACTAGAACTCTCTACCCAAAATTTCAATCTTACTTTCCTCCACGTCTCGCCCCACCGCCACGTCCACCGCGACCTCCATAACCTCGGCCGCTATGCCCTCTATAAAACAATAAAATAGGCTTAGAACAATAAAATGCCGTTTTCTAATTGCTCCTTACCCAGCAACAAAATAGAAAACTTTCCTGCCTAGAATAGTCAGTTTTGTCATATTTATTGAACAATTCTTATTTGCAAAACCTACATTTCTCACTTGAATTTTTTATTCTAAAACATGAAACTGAACAAATATTGAACAACAATGATCCAACAGCAAAATATGAAAAAATAATTTAAATTATTAAACCTACATCACTAAAAAGTTCAATAAATTCATTTTTAAAACCTCATTAATTAATCTAAAAAGGTTCTTATATTTCAGAAATTAAAAAACAAACAAAAATGCATATAACTAAGAAATAAAGCATTTAGACCACATAAAGTCACCCTAATCTATCTAAAAAAATGCTTTGAAAGTGAAATAGTGACAAAACATGACATTCTCGTCATATGACGTTAGTAGATGATGCTAGCACTTTCTATCTAGTGACATTGTATTTTTCTTGTATAGGTAGCGGTTAATTTGATTTATAAAATCACTTCAATATATCATATTTATATTCTAAAGACATTTTTATATTTAAAAAAAATATTAGTTTAACATTTTTACATCCATCTAATGCCATTATATTGAGTTGCTTAGCTTTGAAAGGCACTGCCTACGGAGTCAAAGTGTCTTTGAGTGGTTCTGAGAGCTACTTGGAAGCTATCTAATAACTACTAAAAGTTAGGATGTGACTACAATCAGTTGAATATCTCGTTTTCAGATTTTAAAGACAGTATTCTATCATTTCAATCACATTGTATCGCATTTTCAAGCATCTATGATGTAATTGTGGTTCTGAAATCTGAGAGCTACTGGAAACTATTTTACAGTAATAATGAACTCTAAAATAACATTAGTTGTACATTAATTGTATATATACTATAGTCTCTAGACTCTAAAAATGAAATATTAAAATGATTGTAACCATATTTTTGCCCTGGGACTTGAAGGAATAGCCTCTAATGGCTCTCAGAAATATCAGGCATCTTTGGGGAGCGTCAATATGCATTATAGATGCTTGAAAATCCAAACTAATGTGATTAGAATGATAGAATATTACAGTGAACAAATTAAATGCTACATGAGTCGCTAAGTTACTAATTGACTTATGCTAATTATACCCAATAGTTTCATTTCTGTATAGATCGTCAGCGGTCAAAGTGTAAAAATTATCGCAGGAGTACTAACAATCGCAGTTTCCAAAAAGGATATTTTATGTATAGATAGAAAAAATACAAAAGTACAGTCTGAGTAGGTGGAATGCAATAATTTATTTGGTACGTAGACTTATCAGCAAATCTTTAGTTTTTAATGTCATACTTAGATTGTATAATATGCAGTTTTGTGGTTAACTACTTAATAATACAGTCCTTGCAACACTTGGCAATTATTTATAAGTTTTGTGAATAACTAATTTAGTTTAGGACTGTCGTTGGTACGTAAAACATCTAGAATAGTTAAAAAAGGAGGGGGGAATGGGGAGGAGACGAATCCTCTCAAAGACTAAACAAATAGTTATTAATAATTGTCTAGAGTAGTAGCATAAATTTCACTAATTTGGATTTTGAAAAACATAGTTTTCTTGTAATAGGTTTGGTACAAGACGAAGCACAGTACACTAAGTGAATTGTTGCTACAATGCCTCTGCCATAACATGTTATGTATTGTATTTTGTATCAGCCCACTGTATGGCGAAGGCCTCAGCATGTCTTCTCCAGTTTAGCCTCTCCTTGGTATTGGTTTGGTTATCCAGTTGACTGTTCCGACAAACTTCTCCACGTCTTCGCTCCACCTGAGCGCTTATCGTCCTCTCGTTCTTTTCCCTTCCCTTGGTGACCAGAATTTTAGTCCGTCTGTTGTCTTTCATTCGGCCAATGTGTCCTGCCCAGCGCCATTTATTTATTTTCATCTTATGAATGATGTCTTCAACTTTTGTAATAAAGCCACAAATGCACAATCCATGGCCTTTGTGAAATTATCATCTTCTGTCATAAGCATTGCCCACCCACTATCTCCAGTTGAACCAGATTCACTAATTTTATTAGTTACATATGCAGGACTGAGATGTGTTTAATTAACCGCAGCAACATCAGGATATTTGATAGTATTGTAGAATATCTCATCAAGCCAGGAATTGACAAAATAAAGTGATCACGTCAAACCACGCGCTGAGTATGGCACCAGCTGTGCTCGACATACAGATGGTGGAAGCATCACGGTTGCATTTCCAATATATTTAATAAGCATAGTTCAAGTATAACCGCTTCGGTATCGGGAATAAACAATTCTAAATATTTCGCAAAGGATGATCTTGGCTTAATCGCCAAATAATAATGGGTTTGATGAATAAAAATCTAAGTCATCACGTTGAAGCCAATTCGGTTGCTTCATTTGGCTGTGAGAGCCGCGAGAGCAGTTTTAGTCAACCTCAAAGTTGTTCCACATATTCAATTCTGAATCAATTAAGCCCAATTGTTAACCTAAATGGGCAGTGGGGTCAAATAATAAGTTGTGGTTAATAGACTCAGAATTCAATTGAGTCGATAAAGATCATTTTGCACCCCCACCCCATGTGAATAAGGGTGCATTTCACTACTACTTTCCAATCCACCAATAGATTATTTCTAATGCTTTTCTAATTACTAATCTCAAATGTAAGCTAAAGGTATTTGGTTTAGATTTCAAAACCAATTTTATTAAATGATTTAGGCCAAAAATATATATTTATGCCCACCAAAAAAAATCGATATCAATAATTTTTCAAAACGTTTTATGAGTATTACTGAGTGCCTAATGACTCTGCACACCAAATTTAATTTAAGGTCAAACAGCCAACCTTCAATCTTTTACCTAACACAACCGCCCTATTGTTTTTTTTAACTATAAATATATATCCATAGAAATAGAGTAATAGCTTAGGGTTAACCATGGTTTACTCTATTTTTCTATCCTAATCATATAGAAATTTTAATTTTAATTTTAGCAGAGTTTTGTGATTGAAATGTGTTATAAAGCATTACCAATGAAATTGAAAACCCCCAACAAATGTTATCTCCTGCTGATCACCAGGCTTTCATTTCTCAGCGCAATGCTACAACTAGTTTAATACATGAAACAAAGCGTAATTACTACACCAATCTTGTGACCGAAAGTACCCATGATCCGGCTAAGTTGTGGTCTACCATAAATTCTCTTTTCCTGAGACAACTATCACTTACTTTGCCTACTTTTGATTCGCCGTCCGACTGTGCCACTGAATTTTCAAATTATTTTACCTCGAAAATAAGAATTTTACGCGACGCTTTCTATCCTTCATGCGCAACCTTCGATCCTAAATATTGTGATAAATCGTTTTCGCATTTTAAAGCAGTGTCTGTTGAAGATGTTCGTCGACTGCTCATTGTATCTAAGCCAAAGTCTTGTTGCCTCGATCCAGCTCCTACATGGCTCATTAAAAAACTAAGTGATGTATTCGCTCCGTTATATTGCCAAATCATTAACTCTTCTTTGTCCACAGCAACTCTGCCAACGTCTCAGAAACAGGCAATTATCACACCACTTTTGAAGAAACCTAGTCTTGACAAAGAAGTCCTCAGCAACTATCGACCAGTATCCGGTTTAACTTTCTTGTCGAAGCTTGTAGAAAAAGTCGTTGCTTCTCAAATTTCCGAATTCCTGTCATCAAATTCACTTTATCCAGAATTCCTATCTGCGTATAGACCTCATCATTCCACCGAGACAGCGCTGTGTCATTTGTATAATGATCTGCAAGTATTGCATGATAAAGGTCATATTATGTGTGTCATTTTCCTGGACCTTAGTGCCACATTCAACATGGTTGACCATTGCATTCTATTAGAGGGTCTCCAATATCAGTTTGGATTTAATGGGCTTGTTCTTGAATGGTTCCATTCATACCTGACCAACCATCAATAGGTTGTGAGAGTACTTGGTAACAAATCAGAATCTGTCCCACTTAAATGGGGCATACCACAGGGATCAGTGCTTGGTCCAATCCTATACTGACTTTATATGGCTCCAATTTCTGATATCATCACTCATCACAGAATAAGGCATCACATCTATGCCAATGACACAACAATCTACATCTCTTTTCTAGCCAGCAATATATCTTGTAGCTTACAGAGTCTGAAACGTTGCCATGACCATGTCTACGATTGGTTTAATTTCAACCATTTGAAGCTCAACCCCACCAAGACTGAGGTTTTACTCTGTAATCCTCCCTTTTGTACAGATCAATTAGGAGCTCAAACTACATATTAATGTCTATGGTAATGATGTCACCTTGACGCCTAATGTCAATATTTTTGACTCGGGTTTAAAAATGGAAGAACACATAAAGAGCCTATGCAAATCATCTTACTTCTTCCTTTGCAACCTTCACCATATTCAATGTTATCTTTCTGAAGATACTATTAAAACTATCATGTTTTCCAGAATTGACTATTGTAATGCAATTCTTGCTGGTTGTGCAACATCATCCCTACAACACCTACAAAGAGTGCTGAATTGTTGTGCTTGGTTGATCAAACAACTCCTCAGACACTCTCATATCATGCATGTGTTATGTGAGCTCCACTGGCTCCCCATTTGTAAAAGGATCAACTATAAAATCTGTTGCCTTGTATTCAAATGTCATCTCAAAACGGCACCTTCATATCTGCAGTCTGTTCTCACACC
>JAUYWI010117195.1:0-10539 GCA_034780595.1 Parotoplana pacifica
TTTTAGTTATTATATTACTCTATACTCTTTTAATGTACCAATTTGTTATTTATAATTTTGTAAACATTTAAATATGCTTGACGAAGTTCATTTGCAATAAACGAAAACGTTCGTATGAGACTTATTTGTTTTATATTCATATCAAGATAAAACTTCGCAAATGTCCTTATATTATTTTTATTATTATGTCATAGACTATCCAATTAATTAACATACTTCATCAATATTTTATATTCATCTATTTCTAATTTTCTATCTGGAGTACTGTCAGATTTATTTTGTTGTAGTTCTTTCATTCTTTCCTGAATAGACAAAACATCCCTAGCGCTCAGTATCATCTGGGCTTCTTTTGAAGCAACATCATCAGTACTTGTGATTTGACCGATTTTTTCAGCGCTTTGTTCAAATGGTAAAAGTCGTTGTCGACATAAAGATTCTAATTCTTGTTGACATACGGTTGCTTTCGAAGAAGAAGAAGAAGAAGTGGCACTAACCGAGGACAAAAATTCATCAATTTTAGTTCTAAAAATAGTAAATATACCCGTATTTAACAAAACAATTAAATTGATTAAAAATGTCAAGAAGTGTTGAGACATTTTCTATCTCATACTCATTATTAGCTAGGAACTATAATCTTTCAATTTGTTTAAAACTTACTTAACCAAATCATTGTATTTATCGAGATCGGCATGTTTATCAGTCTCTGTAATTTCCAACTGCTTATTAAGTAACTTCATTGTTTCTTGTATAGGACCAAACTCAACTGGACTTATTGCGCTCTCCTTGTTTGGAACTAATGATGATTCCAAGACCATGTAATTTTCAAATAATTTGGTGCTTTCAGCCAGTCGCATTCGACACAGTTTTTCGATCTCTGATTGATTTACTGTATTAGAATTATTTGAAGTACTAGGTTTATCAGTATTAGTAATTGTGGATAGAAATTCTGTCATTTTTGACCTATAAAATATAACAAATACTTTTTAAAAGAAAGAGTTTATAAAAATCGCTGTTGTTCCTGTGTTAAATAAGGTATTTGTCAGGGACATACCTACTGGTAGTTTCATAGAATGGTTATTTAATCTACTCATACGAATTTCTACGAAGAGAAATGATTTATAAATGGTACCATAGAAAATAGACCTTTTAATTATAAGCAAAGTCAAATCTTACTTCAATAAAATATTATATTTTTCTAGTTCGTTCTTTTCATTTGTTGTAATTTCCTTTTCTTGTTGAAGTGATTTCATTCTTTCTTGAATAGACTGAGAACATAAGTTCTTTACTAGGTCCTGTTGTACTGTCTTCTCTGAGTCAGTTTCTGGAATATTATTTCTATTTTTATTTGCCTCTTGAAGTAGACGTTTTAATCCCAATTCTTCTAACTCAAGATTGTGAACGCGTTTATCAGGACCAGGCTGATTCATTAAAGACATCATTTCTTCTAATTTGGATCTGGAAAATGTCAATTAAACAAATATAGTCATTTCTGTGCATCAGCTAACAAAAGTCTTTTACTAGAATAAAAATTATAAAAAGTATAGCAAAGAAATAAGTAAATACCAATCAATAATAGAAGTGTAGGGGTTTCATTCAGAGGTTATACATATTGGAGCTATTCTAGTATTTTTCAAACAGTATATTTAAAAAAATAAACAGAATTTTTACAATAAGAAAAAAATAGTGCATCTACATATTTATAATCAATAACCAAAAAAAAAATCACTGAGTTTATAGTCATAATCTGTTTATTAGGTAAATCAAGTTATTTCAGTAAGACAGCACTTCACATTTTTGATGAAGCTTTGAATAAACGCTTATATTTTTTTTATTCAATTGAATTTTCATACCTGACAATATTTTTATGGTCATCTAAATTTATCGCTGCTAACTTTTGTTCAATTTCTTTTTGTTCTTCAAGAAGTTTTAGGCGTTTCTGAATAGGCATTACATCCATTTGAGATATTTCTAATGAAACTTTTTCTTTGGCTTCAGTTTGACATTGTAATCCACTTTCTAACTTTTGTCTTTGTCTCAACGCTTGAATTTCTTGCTGAAAATCTGCGGATTCCAATTGTTGTTTAGAAGCTGAAGAAACTAATTCATCAATTTTAGATCTAGAAAAAAAACTAATTTTCAATATCTACTCGTACATATCTACTCGTATATAAAATATTTGATAATTCCGATCTTTTATTGTATATTTTTGGAAAGGTTGATCGCATACAACTTAAAACATTCTCCATTCTATTTTATTAGTTTTTTAAATATTTATTTCAAAATTTAGTTTATAAATAATTTTAAATATTTTATATATGATAAAATATAGTAATTTCTAGATATTGTCTTACTTTATAATAACGTTATAATTTTCCAGTTCGGTTTTGCTGTTTCCATTGTTTTCTATATGTTCAGAAAGTAATTTCATTCTTTCTTGAATTGACAGCAATTCTTCATTTGTCAGCAACTCCTGTAGGCGCAATTCAGTTTTGTCAACATTATCTTGTGAAGTTGTATGTGAAGATTCAGTAGTTTTCACGCTTTGCAAAAGTTGTTTTAATCTTAGTTGTTCAATTTCTAATTGAGAGGCAGTTTTTGATTGACTATGGATTGAAGGTGATGATTGTATCGAGGACACAATGCTATCGATCTTTGACCTAAAATAATTTAAATTACAAAATGGTTAAAGTATGTCTAATATATAAATGAAAATTATTATTAAATTTTATACTTTGGTACTTTGTTAACATTTTGGAAGGAAGATTTGAAATAGGATTTTGTCTAATTTTTTAAATTTTAAATAAAACAAATGTATTCCATTGTAATATACAAACAATCTTTTAAATTTAAATTAGTAAAATCTTCAAAGGATATTGGTAAAGTTTAGCAAATAACTCATTTTTTTTCTATTAAAATATTTAAATTACTTCAAGTCTCCTTGTAATGCTAATATACTCTGATTATTTTGAGACTCGTCTTTTTCATTTTGCTCCCGCTGTTGCAGCAATTTTAACCTTTCTTGAATTGATAAAACATCAGCTAACAAAACTACTTCTTGTTTCTCCATCGGTTTTTCATCTGAATCAATTGAAATCATTTTTAGTTGAGATCCATTTTTGCTACTGGATTCACTCCCACTTCCAAGACCACCTTGTTTAAGACGCATACGTCGCAATTCTTGAAGTTCGTGTTGCTGAACAGACATTTTCTGATTTCCGCTAGCAGCTTCTAAATCTAAAGGAACTCCTTTATTTTGTTTGGCATTTCCTAATAAAAGTTGTGCTTTTTCCGCTATAGACATTTGACACAGACTTTGTAAATTGTCTAAATCGGGAACCTTAACATTCTCTTTTACATTGTCATCAACGGATGTAGTTTCAACTTCTTCGTTATTGCTTTCAGTTAAATTTTCCATACTAATAATATTTTAGCTTCATGAAGTTAACGACGCAGAATATTTCTGAAATTAAATAAAATTAACAATTAATCAAACAAGATGAAAATTGTAGAAATTGTTTCTAAAAAAATTAAAAAGAGTTTTCATATGTTTCACTGATATATTTCTAGAGGCTAGTTTTAGATACATAGTTTTGTAGTTGAAGTGGTAAATTTTATTAAAATTCGTTAAAGTTCAAACATAAAATAATAGCACTTGATGTACAAAATTCTAGTATTAATAATTAAAAATGTATTAAATTTATAACTCTACTAAAAATGGGCTATTTTTATATCTATTATTAAAATTCTAGAATAACCAAAATTAATAAAAACATACGTATTATGATACAAATTCTGGGGTATTAGGAAATTTTGCATGTTTAACTTTGTTAACTCAAAAATTAAAAAAAAAAGAAATATCTACCAATAAATTAACAGCGTTTAGTTAGAGCTATACCAACCAAACGTTATTGCATTTTTTAAAATTTGCATTAAGAGAGAAGAATTTTGAGACCTTTTAGGCCAATATGATATTCTAAGTTCAGTCAATTATCCAGTGTTAGGAAAAACTAAGACATTTATCCCACTCGGCTTGATTTTATTCCTCCAGTTTATTTTGTGGTGGGAGTCCTCTTTTTGTTCAATCCATATCCTTGCTAACACAATTCATCCATCTTTCAGGGTCTTCCTCTTTTTCTTCTTCCTGCCACAACTTCCACTAATCACTCTTCTCTGGATTTTCTTCATTCATTCTTTACACGTGGCCAAACCACCTCAGTTTCATTTCATTGATCTTTCTTGTTATGTCACACACGCCTTCTCGACTTTTCATCTCTGTTCCTTTATTTATTTGCTCCTTGTTGCCCATACCATATAATAACACTGATCTTATGTAAATCTTAACTTTTAGTTTTCTGGGTATATTTTTGTCATGATTGGGGTGGGGGTCCACTCTCTCCATTTATTCCATTCTGCTGTGTGTCTTTGACTATATACCTAATTCGAGCAAATTCTAAATAAAATCACTTAATATATAAAATATCAAAATAATGAAAATACTACAGAAGAACACATATTTTTAGGACGTAAATTATGTAGGTACCTACCTCATATAAATCAAATAATAATTGTTTTAATATTTTAAATAAAAGAAATCATGCATTCAAAAATGCCTAGAACGAAGGTGTAAAACGTGCAACATTATGGTAAACGTTATATCTTTTCCACACAGAGAAATATTATATCCAAATACATACTATGTAGCATAAACTGTAAAAGTAACCACATCATATACGCCTTTCATATGTAATAACTGCAACTTCATTTACGTAGATCAAACAACTATTGAATTTAGAAAACACCTAACACCACACAGACACCATTAAAGCACTCTAACCTATACAATTTTATACTGCAAGGAACACTTGTTTCATTGTTCCAAAGGATTCAGGACTGTTACGCTTTTTCATTTAAAAGAATTGAATTTTATAGAAGACTTCTTTATTATATTTGGTTTAACAACCAGGTCGTATCCTCGAGTATATAGTTCACAGTGATTGACAAAAAAAACATTTTCAGATAGAAAATCAATAGGTACATTGGTACATTTCAATTAAGCTAAATAGGTTTCTAGAAAGAATGTGCCATATTCAACCTTCTTTGGTTTAACCTCAGATACATAATGTTCTAATTTCTATTTCCCAAAAACACATTTGAATATATGTAGATCAACTTTCTATTTATTATTACATATTTCAGTAAGATCTTTTCTAAACTTGTAATTTTGATCATATTCCACTTTTTAATTAATAAAACAACATTATCAAAGATGAAAACCCATAAACAAAATGGAATTTTAAATAGGTATATTTAAAATGAACCGAGATCTTTTAATCTAACCCACAAAAGGTACGGATTTTAATATAAATTTTGTTTAAGGACTTTTAATTTTCTTATCTTCTATTGGTGAATTTCCAGGCGTCCATATGGTTTTATAGTATACAAATTGGATAATAAACTCCTTTAAATGTTTCAATAAGAAAATTTTCTTTTCTTTTAACATCTTTTTGTGTGATTTTAATGTAAAACTAATTTGTTTTTTTAAGAGTGCTCTTTTAGTTTGGTCCCATCAGGTAAAAGGTTATATAAGTACATTTTTATTTTGTGTCAGATTGATGTAATATACTCGTATTCTAACTAATCAACATGTGACTGTCAAAATGTAAAATTAGGTACATTTACATATTAACAATATTAAGTGATATTCAACATTGATATATGTGCATATCTAATGTTTTATATTAAAAAGTATCCTGTAAGAGTTAAATTGATTAAAAGTAGGCACGTAGGTAATTAATAATCCGCCTTATTAGAAGTACTGTATAAAAATAATTTTTGCAGAGGGATATTTAAACTTTAAAAATGTTTTATACATACAAAAAAATAATAGTTGAACTTTACAGAGTCATTTCAAGTTTTTATATCTAGAATTACACGTAAAACTACTGTTTTTTTTACATAAAACAAAATCTCAAATATTGTAAATATAAATGAATTAGCGTTCCCACAACTAAAATATAATGATTTAATTTAGATTCACCAGCATGAGCCACTACGAGACCGGTTTCGACCTATTTGGGTCTCTGGCGTCCACTGAACTCTGCAGGCTGCTGGTCAATGTGAGAACAAATGTATGCTCACATTCACCAGCAGTCTGGATAGCTCAGTGGGTAAGACACTCGCTTTACACGCCAAAGTGCCCGAGTTCGAACCTACTTACGACTGATGAGACCCAAATAGGTAGAAACCGGTCTAGTAGTGGCTTATGCTGGTGAATCTAAATTAACTGTTGATATCTTTAACCAAAGTAATGAGCTAATGAAACTGCTGAAATCTGAGAGCTTTGGATCAGAGAGTTGTCAATGAGAAAAGTGTTTTTGGCACATATACACGATCTTGGTGAAATATCTAATAAGAATTATACAGTATCGGTCAAAAGAAACGCCGGCCCTAAAAATAAAATAATCTTTTTATTTTAGTTTTATTTTATATCACGTTTTTGTCTGGTATTTAATCTTAGTAATGCACAGATTGTTAAGATGCCTAGACTGACTGACGAACAAAGAACTCAAGTTGTTACACTGCGTGACTGGATGGACTGTCCAACAACTTGTTGAGCACTTTGCAGTGGATAGAAGAACAATTCAAAGACTTCTGAACATGAAAGCCGAAGACTGGAAGACCAAAGGCAACCACTGATAGGACTGACAGAATTTTCGTTAGAATTTCAGCTCGAAACGCTCGGTTGTGTTCACCCCAAATTCGTCAACAGATGTTAATACAGCACAATGTCCAAGTCTCTTCTTCCACTGTACAGAGACGCCTTAGATCTGTTGGTCTCTACGGTCGTATTGCTTGGAAAAGCCTCTACTAACACAGCGCCATCGCAATGCACGCCTACGCTGGGCTCTTTTGATCATAAGACTGGACATAAGAACAATGGAGGCTTGTGTTCTTTTCAGACGAATGTCAAGGCAGCGTCGATTTGTTAGAAGAGATGGAACAGCGCCACCCCACTTATTGATTGATAACAAAATGTATTGCTAAGCAATTTCTACTTACCTATATTAATAGTCAAAAAATTAAAATTTCTGGTAACATGAAATATGATCAAATTAAAAGAGTAAAAAAGCAGGGGCGGCGTTTCTTTGACCGATACTGTAAAAAAAAGTCGATGCTTTTGTTAGAAATCATTTTTCAAAATTTAAAATTATGTAATCAATTTTGTTCAAACTGCTAATTTTAAATATAGATTTTAATTAATTCTTTTCTACTTTAACAGTGCTGACAAAACAGCAAAAAATGATAAAATAGGCAAAAAAGTTCTTTTTTTGGTCAACGTTTACAACGATTACAATGTTACAACATAAAGTCTATGAAATTACTCTATGGATATAGTCTATAGATATCTATACAGAATGTGGTCGAACAATTTCGAGAGCAGTTGTCACTTTGGGAAATGAGGTTACAGCATGACAATGCCAGACCACATGTGGCAGTACTACAGTAATAAGTACTAAAGTAATACGTGAATGGCTTGCCAACCAAAACATATCTTTGCTGCAACAACCACCATATTCCCCCGACACCAACCTCATGGA
The DNA here is from genome assembly GCA_034780595.1 of Parotoplana pacifica. Taxonomy (NCBI): domain Eukaryota; kingdom Metazoa; phylum Platyhelminthes; order Proseriata; family Otoplanidae; genus Parotoplana; species Parotoplana pacifica. The sequence continues at coordinate 7,599 of JAUYWI010117195.1, forward strand.
TCGCTACATATTCAGAAACCAAATTTAGGAAAACTAGAGATTATTTATGGCTAACAATGTTACCAACAACAAATTGGCCAATGAATTTGAATGCCTCAAAGAGGACCTTCTAGCTGTATGTAGTCAACAACAATAGTGATTATGTGGTGTAAATTTGTGAAATTTAATCTATTGTAATCTATTCATAAACATTATAATCATTAATATAAACCTTGACTAAAAACGAACTTTTTTGCCTGGGCCTATATGTATATTAGTTCCACCATATTTTTAGATTTCTGCATTTATATCTAAATGAATTTATTTAGGTAGCGGAAAATACAAAATATTCTAAAAATGTGTGGGATGGAGAAGGAAAACTTATTGTATAACAAAGATGTCTGCTTTTTTAGATAATTTACTGCTAAGCAATGGGTGCGGCTATTGGTATAAAACATCTCAACATGCAAACAAATTTTAAAAATGTGTTTAAAATGAATTTTCAATAAATTTGCCTGTTTCTTCATATACCTATCTATTTTTGTTAATTTAAAAATGACATCATTAATCACAAAAATGATCCATAATTGCCTATCTATTCCTTATGAAATTTGTTAGTATGATTGACAAACTTATGATTTTGAATGTTAAATTTGTAATTTGAATTTTATTCTTGCACAATGAAAAATATTTAAATTGAAAATTGTTGTCTTTTCATTTATGAAATTTGTTTACTTTTTATTTCCCCCAAAATATAGAAATATACTACAGAACTCACCAATTTCTGACTTTTAATTTGTTTTCGTAATATAATTTTATTATTCAACGTACTATTGGATTACTAAACATTATACCCACATAGCAATTGATTACTATTCAGCTGTGTGGTTAAAGCTTGCCATACCGACACGTCTAAGCATCCATGTGGCTATCATCATCTATTCTACATGTTCTTTTAGCTGAAACCCAACGATCAAATCAATAATCGATGCTTCATATTAGCAGTTATGCCTGTGACACTTTTATTTTATTTTGGTGGTTGGGTCGTTCTTGGTCCAAATATATATTAGCTAATGAGTTTACATAAATAAACGCACATGGTTCCAGTAATGATGTATCTCAATGAATAAAAGAAACTGATTAAATTAATTGTACACACAACAGCTGTTTTATTCAGCAATACGTAAGACACTAGTTATAGAATGAAAAATTTCCTGAAAATAGTTGACCAATTTTAGTAATTTATATTACTGTTAAAATAAAATAGGTGGGTACTCGCAGACTCTAAGCAGTCATTATTTATATGTAAATCATTTAATTTTTTGGCAATATAAGTTTTAAAATTATGTTTGAATTCCAAAAATAATATATTTTACATTTAAATACAGCACTAGTTTGATTTTTTATTGCTAATATTTTAGAACTAACTATTAATATATAAAACGTTTTAATTCCCAAATAGAATAAATGAATCATCTAATATGATTAGTTCCACCAGAAAGTATTTCATCTTCACTTTCTAAGATAGTCGTCAATTTTTTTAATATTTGAGACTGAGCTTGATAAGTAGTGGATGTCTAAATTCACATTATTTTTGGGAAGAACATTAAAAAAATTCGTTTGTGACTAATTTTAGAAATTTATATTACTGTAAAATAAAAATAGGTAGTTACTCGCAGACTCTAATCGGTCATTTATTTATTTATAAATCATTTAAGTTAGAAAAGCACAACCTTCCTTATTCACCTATTTCTTTGTTCTCACATTATTACAATTTACATAGTGTTAACTAGAAATAAATGTAATTCATAATGTAGTTAAAGAACTTAGGTATTACATAATATACAACACCCCCGTTCTAAAAACAAATGACACAGCAAAATGTTTAATACAGATACATAAGATAATGTAATGTAGCAACAAACTGATCAATTGAAATATAGGACCCGGAAAAAAAGTTCGTTTTTTAGTCAAGGTATATATTAATGCCATCAACGTATCATATATATATGTAGAATATTGAAAATTAAAAATTATGAAAATATTAATTGTTACCTAACTTTATATGTAACGACACTTTATGCTGAGTTTCAAATATTCAAGAAATAGATCGAAAGTTACCTTTATGTTCAAATGTTTCAAATTTAATTTTGAAATTATTTTCACTAACAGAAGATACACTAGAGCCGAGTCAATTAAACATTGTACATTTCATTATTAATCACCTTGCGACTTCTAGCGATCCGCCATGTCATCACATTCTATTCCCTCCTATCGTGGGTCTTGTTCAATTTGGTGGCTTCTTTGATGTCGTCAATCCAACGTCTTTTAGGTCTTGCTCTCTTTCTGGTGCCTTCCATGATGTTAAGCATTTTCTATCTCTCCATGCCATTTGCCCTCGTGACGTGGCCGAAGTACTGCGCTTCTGTTTGAGTAAGAGTCCATAGAGAGATAAGATTCCAAACTTCTTTCAGAATGTCGATGTTTTTCCTTCTTGCAATCCAACGGACCCGAAGTAGTCTGCACCAGCATCATAATCGAAAGCATCTAATTTATCTTTGCTGCGATCTCTTGACTGTCCAAGTTTCGACTCTTCTTTATTTCTGGACCCATTGGGCGGACAACCTGTACGGTAGCCGATCACAGCGACAAGAGTCCTTAAACCAGCGACCCAGAAAGTGCGTGCCAGTACCCATTGGTCACTACGGGAGGGGCGCAACACATTAACCGGTAATGACAACCTCTTCACGGTGCTTGGGCTAGGACCGGCTCCCATGGCGACACATTGACCACATATCAGCTGGTCGGAGGTGGGTTATCTCGTCTCTGATAACATTCGGAACCCTGTTCACCAAGTAACTTAAAGTGTGTCACAATCGGGACTCGAACCGGGGTGCCTCCTGATCCGTAGTCCATCGCGCGCTCTACCCACTCGGCTACCGGCTGCTCTAAGTTTCGACAC
>JAUYWI010117206.1:0-10539 GCA_034780595.1 Parotoplana pacifica
TTTTATGGTGTTCCAAAGAGTTTTTGATGCTGATCTGTAATCCAATGTACTGACATGGTTATGCCATTTTTCTTTTTGTGTGACTGTTTATGGCCTGTGTTATCTCAGTGTTAATTTAGGTGACGACTGAGTTGGTTGGTTGGTTGGTTGAGTACTCCCGTTACCAGACATCTTATTGAATTTCGTCGCAGAACCGTCGTTGAGCACGCATATGATGACCCTGGAGCTACGCCCCTTTGTTAATTTTTGTCAATAAATCTTTCCAAGGTGTACTAGGGGGTAATACTTCCTGTGACCACGAGGTATATTTTAGGTGTGACAACGGGTAGTTAATAAACAAAATGGATTTGTATTGTACAATGGATTTGAGTGTGGTATTAATAATACTTTTTTTAAATTTTAGTGTTATGTCTAGAAATCTTGCCAATTCTGATGGTATTACACGAGAAAATTTGTTTCAATATATGACACAAATTGAAATACATACAAATGAGCTTTTTGAAATATCCAATTACGTTGCCAATTTTGACGCAGAATGTTCTTTTTAACCAATTCCTTTAATTTGTTTTGGTTTAATTAATACAGGATCAACACCTGGTATCAAACCTCCAAGTCTAGCTGAGGATTTTGATCATTCAGGTATATTTGCTTTCCATGAATTTCCATTTAATATTTTCTTATTAAAAAATTGATCAACATGTTCGGCACATGAAGAACAGGGATAACATAACAATTTTCTTACTTCTAGACCAGGAGCCAAGAGAGGTCGTGGTAGCTGAAAAGCTAACCAATGTTGATATTCCAATACTCTACAAGTGTCCTGGCATCTGGGAATGGTAGGTCTCTCTTACGTTAAATTCCTATATCTTAAAAGAGCATTTTACACTGTTATCCAATTAGTCTAATCAGGATACCTACTAACTGCTGTATTTGTAAGTAATTAAAAAACTAAGTTTATTGGAAGTGGGTTTTCTTTAAAATATTTTATGTTATTTTTATTAAAATTATGATTACATTCAGTTCTCAAATAACATGTATATAAAATAAATAACTTTATTAAAATAACAAAAAAAACTTTTTTAAGAAAACCCATTTCCAGTAGATCACGCCAATTTTTTAAATTGTAACATCAACAGCAGTCTGTATTCTGAATTTTAAGCTAATTGGATAAACGTGAAAAACACATTTTTAAGAGCTTGGAATTTAATATAAGATGGATCATTTAAGGTTCACTAGTGGCCTCACCCACACCATTGAGACGTGTCCCAGACACCTAAAAATATTGGAATATCAATAAATAATTGGTTCTTTTCAGGTACCAGTATTCCTCCTGGCTTCGTGTTTTATCCATCGTGTGTCTGCACTTCTGCAGTATTCATAATACATATTTAATGCAAAAAAGGTTCCAAAAATCCTTGAAATTAAAAATATGTAGTTAGGCTATGATTTTTAGGTTGGTATGGCTCTAATTAGATATTTCAGTATATAAATTAAATTGTTTTTATAAAGATTTGAAAGCAAAATTCAAATTACATTGTTTAAGAAAACAAAATCATTTGTTATTGTTATTTAGCTACATCTAAATTGCATGCTATGAATCAAGAGTAATATACTCCTAGTTTTCTCACCTTTGTTTGCTCTAAAATCTTTTTTTAAATAATAATTTGTGTACCTACTTCTTACTTAGTAGTATCTAATTAGAGCTATACCAACCTAAGACTCTTTAATTTAATTTAAGCAGTTTTGGTATTTGTTTTGGAGAGCTAGCCATTCTTGAGATTTTTTTGCCAATCTTATTTCACTTAGTCTTCGTTTTATTCGAGTAACGAAATACAGGAGAGTGCAAATCTCATACATAATGTTTCTATTTTAAATATATGTAGGTACATATGTAGACTAATTACTAGTATTATCAATGTATATTTACAATAGAAATATGTGAGAGACTTTAGCGCACCCCTCTTGTAGATACCAAAATCGATATTTAGATTATTGGCATAGGCCTAGATGTTATTCTATTAAATCGAATATTCTTTGCATTATATTACTATGGTTTTGCTGTGTCTTGTTTGAGTTTGGTGATACCTTAAAGGTTTTCACTGTAGAAGATGGTCGTGCTCTAGTCTTTGGTTGGCCTTTTTCCTACCATCTGAACTTTGAAACAGTTAAGATAACGTTTGGGGGGTGCAAGTCTTAGTGATTTTTTGTGGTGATTAACCTGTTTCACTGTTTGGTACTATCTTTTCCTATATAGAGCCGTCGTCGTCTTTAAAAATCGCAAAATCAAGATTACTTTGTAAAATGATGTCAAAATCTTAGTTTTCATCTGGATTCTTTCTTTCTTATGTATAAGTATTTTTACTTGAGAGATACAATGAAGGTCATCCTGTTGCGCTGGTTCCATTTTTATAATGGAATGATGGTGATCGGTTGAAGTCCTCTCCAAAGATATTTAAGTTAGAAAAGATTTATTACCCCACCAAAAAGTTACAAAATACATATTTCAAGGGGAAATAGTGGGAGCCTTAAAGGAAGATAAAATGTTCCTATGTCCATATTTGTCCACTTGGACTTTCATGTATTTATTCTCTGTTCACAGTGTAGTTTTAACATTAAAATAAAAAGTGAATATTTTATTGAAATATGTGCTATACGATATGTAATGTACATATAACAATGCAATAAAACATATTTTTAGACTATTTCTAACAAGAAATGGAAAAAATTCTCAATAATTTATCAAGGACATACTGTAATTTGTGATATGACGGTACATGACATACAAATTAATTTAGTCTCATTTTGATCAAGGAATCTGATTTTCTTATTTTTAAAGTCATGCATCCATTAGTGTTGGTTTTCATTTCTTTTTACAGATGAAGCCGATGAAGAAACAGTGCTACCTCAGTCGCGACGAGCATTACATAAAAGAGTTATTAAATTAGTAAAAAGAAAAGAATTAGAAGCAAAAAATAGTGAAATTTACTTTGCATCTAACACCTCAAGTTAGGTTACTGAAATGTCGAGGAATATTCTCATGTAGCCACATGTAGAAAACTGCAGTTTAGTTAGTAAAATCATCAATTATTTGAAATTTTTAGAATATAATTTTTTGAATCTTAGATGGAGGTACCTATCCTAGTTTGATGTATCCTTAGAAAAATAAGAGATGTTAAGATATTGAAATTTGAATAAATCGAATGTTATAGAAGAAAACAAAAAGATTGACTTCGAATGTAATACTGATAATATAAGGAACGGATTTAAGATCGAAAAGGTTAAAAGCTATGTTAAATCATTTTAGGATGTGTGTTCTCAGTAGATGTTGAGTGGTACTTTATTAAGTCAAAATAAATAAAATTTAAATCTACCAAATTTGAACACATTTCGGTCTGATTTTAAAATGGCAATTGGCTCAGTTTTATAGGTTCTTCGAAAATGTGCTATTTTGAACTTATAGCATTTGCTCAGACACTAATTTGATATTTAATTATTTGTACCTAGCAAATTTTATCAAAATCAATTTGATATGTTCTAAAACTATAAATATCTTTGACTTATACTAATTTTAGTGCCAAATGTAAAAGTCTGCTGTCAGACTTTTTATGCGATATTGCATAGCAACAAAGAATTTTTACAAATTTATCCTATAATTTTATGGATTTGACAACACGAAACGTTGAGGAGGGATCAGGGTAGTTGAAAATCTTACCAATTATAATTGGTATTCCAATACTCCAGTGTTTGGCAATTGATGTCTGCCGTTGTCTCAGCGGTGGATGATACAACTTGGAGGTAATATATGTTAAATTCCTTTAAAAATCGCGTATACCCAATTAATTTAAATTCAGGGTACTAAGTGCTGCTGATGTTCCGTAAGTACACAATTAAAATGATTGGCGTGATACACTAGAAATTGGTTTTCCTTTTAATTAAAAAAATAAAGTTATTTATTTTATATGCATGTTACTTGCAAGTAGTATTCAATTTAATCATAATTTTAATAAAAATAACATAAAAGAAAATCTATTTTCAATGGATGTAGGATCACACCAATTTTTTAAATTACTTGTCAGTCTCTGAATTGGATAAACCTGAAACTGCATAGGACGGACTATCTAAGGTCTTCTAGTGGTCTCACCTACAGCTATGATACCAGGACATATAGAGTACTGGAATACCAATTATAATTGATTAGCTTTTCTGTTTCCTTTTCATTTACTCTGTTTTTCTTTTGTAATCGTTGCTAGATACCAATATTTCATAGCAACAGGGATTTCAATATTATCCTCACGTCAGACTATTAGTTTATGGGGGTATGTGAAGCTACTTCCTTATAAATCAATTGGTCAAAACAACCATGCCCCCAAAAAGGTTATGCTCCAGCTCTCTGGAAAAGTGAAAATTGACCAAATAGCCAACTATACTTTTTAAAAACGATTCTGAAATCAAATGCCTCTTAGTGAAATTGGTTAATATTTGGAAGACATAGGCTATAAATACTTTGATAATGTTTCCAGTAGCGGATCCAGAGGGGCGCGCCCTACCTAAAAATCTAGTTATTTTTTAATTTTCCATTTTAGTTTTACAAGACAATACCTTAGTTTGAAGAATCAGTCTTTTATTCAATTTTATACCGGTAAACATAATTAACATCTTACACAACATTACAATCTCTCTGAATGATCAATACTTATGTAGACGGGTGAAAGTTAATTGTGAAAACTTTGTGCTCGATTATACATATACATATAGTAGAGCATAGATAAGAAAGACATATGTAAATCAATGAGCTCCGAGTTGCATGTAAGCTTGCTAGCAACTGGCTTGTCATAGTCGGCCTCACATTTTATCATCCAAAGGCTATAATAATTGGAAGGTTGTGCTGCACAATATTAAATCACACTCCAAATGTGAGTATCATTTGAATTGCTCCTCAAAAGTTAACCGAATTTCAAAGGACTTATGAGAACCCACATCACAGAATTGATCTCGCCATTTCAACAGAGAGCATGAAACGGGTGTTAGAAAAACAACTGAGGTATTGGACATTCATTGCCAAGAGTGTGACATTTAGTGGCAGTCAGGGCAAGGTACAAATCTCAATCCAGGAAATTTCCGAGTATTCTAAATTGTCGGGTAGAAGTTGGGAACACTGCCTTAGAAGACCATCCCAAGACATGCGACAAAAATGCGATGTACACATCAAAAACCTCCCAAATGAACTTCTTTCGTGCATAAAAGAATACATTTAAGACCATAATGTGACAAATATATAATTACAAATTATTTGTACTCTGTATGGAATACAACTTGACGAGGTGACAGATAGAAGCAACTAGGAACAGCTTGGTTTAGTTATAAGATATGTTGTAAATAACAACCCGTTGAGCGTGTTTTAAGATTTATTCCATGTGATGCAATAACATGGGCAGCCATTTGGCAGCATGTCATCGACACTTTGAAAGCATCAAGTCTTGATATCACATCCTGCTATTCATAGACCTTGGATGGAACTGCATATATGTCGGGACATCAAAAAGGTTGCACTGCATTACTTTCAAAGGAGTCTCCGAAAGCTACATATCATTATTGTTTCAGCAATGATTTGAATTTGGCCCTCAGTAATTGTTAGAAAGACAAAAATATCCAGCTGATGTTAGATAGTTTGCTCAATTAACAATATTTTGTACCTAAGAAAACTCACCGTCTGGAACTAGAAATCAAAGCGACAAGCTATTTTGCCAGACTACGTGGACTGAAAAATACCCAACCTGACACAAATTGAATCTTCTCTACGAGCTAATTCTCAATCCACACCTTTTCGCAAGAACTGTATCTTTGGAAGCATATATTGGAAACCTTCAACTGAGAGAAGCCAGCAACAATTTCTGATGCACTAGCTCATCCAAAGACCTTCCGTCCCTTGTTTCCAAACATTTCTGCTGCGTTACATACCTATGTACACTTCTCACCTCTCTCACCGCAGCCGGAGTTGACCGCACAAATTCATCTCATAAGAATTCGTTTCGCAGTCAATGGGCAAAGATAGGTTCAACGCACTGATATTGTTATGACATTGCAAAATCCATTGTCTTAAGTTGTGTAAAATTGATTTTGTTTTATGTACATTTATTTTTCAATTAACAATAATCTTATATAATTTTTCACCTTTTCAAGTAACAATGACTATATACCTATTTCATAATTTTTTCTAATATTCAATACAATAATTATAATTAATACTATTTTGAATTTTTACACATCTTCAACGCTAATTTTATAAAACTACAATTCTAATTTAAAATTATAATTTCATATAAGATTTTCATATGTTAAAATATATATTGACTTAAAGTTGGCGCCTATTTCATTTCGCAAAACCTGGATCCGCCCCTGGTTTTACATTACGTTTTCTCGAAAATGTTCATTTTTATTAACTATTTATCGTGCAACCTAAAAGCCAAATTTTATTTGTTTTTAAATTTTGTAATTTAAAAAAATCTAAAGAGTAAAACCACATTTGAAAACTCTATTTATTTTGTAGTTGTTTCGAAATCAATCTTTTTTGTTGTATGTATTTATAAATAAAATAAAATAATGTAATGTAATATTTATGTATAAGTAATTTAAAGATTACACGGATTTTAAAGATAATCGTCATTAAAATTTTCCTTTTTATGTAAAAAAAGTAATTTTCAATCTGTAGGTACCTAATTAATCTAAATTTTATTGTGATTAATTAAAAATATTACTAAAAGCATAAAGTTGACTTTTTTCTTATGCTAGTTCTATATAGGTATATTTGTTTAAAAATTGTGTTGATATACCTACAAAATTGTTACCTATGAATTTCTAGAAATAGATATGATAAGTAAAACAAAGGTAAAACTATGTATTTTGGTAAGTATAGAGGGTGGCGAATAAGTTATGGGCATAGTTTAAAAAAATGTTGAAGAGAAAATATTGATTTAATAATTAAACATAGTGAACACAGAAAATAATTACTCATTCATCTTTTATTTATTTGTAAGTATAATTTATTTTAAGTCTATGTTTAAATACTAAATAAATATTTTCTGTTCAGCATGCCCGGTAACTTATGCGCCATTCTGTAGATAGCATGTATGTGTATGTATATATTTGGGTGATGACTATTATACGGTGATAATATTTAAAAAAAGAAATCCTTCTATTATATGAAAGTGAAAATAAATACAGGCCCTGAAATAGTCCAGACTTAAATGTCATAGATTCCTCTGTTTGGAGCTTGTTATTAGCAGACTCAGAAGTATCTGTTGATGATTGAAAATGTGCTTGACAAAAACTTGGAATAATATCTTACCCTTCAAAATGCCACGCGAGCTTGGATTTCGAGGTTAGACGCTGATATGAAGTGCACGGACGAGATTTATAAATTTGACAGATTTTCCGCTTTTTTCTAGCGACCACCCTGTATATCAAAATGTTCAAATTATGTTTATTTCTATAAATTTCTCTGACTACTTTTTTCATAATTTTGAGCTACACCAAATAAACCACATGCCTATTTATACAAAACATCGATTAATTTCAACTAGACTGGTGATTGTTCAACGATTAAATTATAAAACTGATTCATTAACTAATACATATTTTTACATGTGTGTTGCTTCATGATTGTTAAACTTAAAATATAGTGGTATAAAGTCACAATAAAATTTTCAATTTCTTTTTTATTACGTGAAAAAGTTTTACAATATTGTAAAATATTTTATTTTAAACCAAATATTGTTAAAATTTTGTAAATTGAAATTAAATAGACAATATAAAAATAAAAGTGAAAATATCATTATGATAGACCCACTTTTATTTTTATATTCAATTTTATTATTTTTGTGCATTTTGTATCCAGGAATATAGCTAATTGTTTAATAAATAGAAGTAATAAGATTTCAACTGAACCACATTTCGTAATTCGTTATTGAAATATTTTGGTACACGTTATTATCCAAAAGGTAAGGCTTTTTTGCAAGTTGTATTGACTCTTAACATCTGAATTGTTGATATCACAAAATTTCTTTTCTTGTGCCGATATTTGCTTATTGGGTCTCAACCATTTCTCATACAGATGATTCAAAAAATCAAGAAAGCGCTCTCTATCAATCATTTTTTTATAACCGAACTCTGAAAATGATAAAGAAAGTTAAAATTACAGGACTCACAGTATATAATCAAAGCACTTATTCTTTTATCGAATAGTTTTAAAGTGAAAATTCAAGTTCCATTTTCCATTTCTATCATACTTAGAAGTTTATTGGTAGTAAAATTAAAATTAACACTATTTACAGTTTTCGTTTTTAAAAGAAATGCGCTCAAAATGGCATATTTTTAACGATTCTATAAAGCTAAGTAGGCAAGGCTGAGGTCTGGAGCTTATATCTTTTTATATAAGGTCGTGTACAAAATCGATTGATTTAGTATTCTTCTGCCAATAGAGGTACTGGGTGTCCCAATAAACGTTCCTAAACATGAATGGCTTCGTTTAACAAACAACAGAAAACATGTGCGAGTATACTCAAATTGTCTCAAAGAACAGCTAAAGTACAGAACATAAGACCAAATCTACTTTTTGACCTTCTAATATACACAATTTCATATTTAGAAACTTAATATTGAATAAAATAATAATGAATAAAATCGCTAAAACTATTGTCTACTACATATAATGGAATACCCAACAGTTTCTTAGTTTTTAGATTTCATTTTTAACAACTCTGAGGAAGCAGACACAATATCGATAATTGATTGGCCAATTGTTAAATGCTCAATCTCTTTTGTTATTAAGCGATTTGTTAAAACATTTTTCGATGGTGATCAGATCAAGAAAAGGATTCCGCCAAGATGAACACTACAAATTTATTCAACAATATTTGTACACTCAGTATGTTTTCTACTTTTCATTTCATCTCCGTCTTTGGTCCGCCAGCGTCCCACATGTGTCTAGGAAAGCCGGAAACAACTAAGAACTTTATCATGACATTTGGGTCAGTTTCGTTGATGTTCTTCATTGGATCTATTATCTGGCTTTTTTAGTAAAGTTCTGGGCAATCTATGACCAGGTGGTCCTTTGTTTCGAGGTTTAAATTACACTGAGTGTATTGGTTGCTGGAATTGCTATTATTTATATTTTCCTAGTATACATTGGAAATGAGACAGTGTCTTGTTTTGATCTCGTGCAGCAAGGTTTCCTCTTTGAGAAATTTCACCTACAGGTCCAAGGATTTAGACAGGGGACTACACGCTCTAATGTCGGCTTTAACAATGGGCACGGCAATTTCGATAGAATCTTGGGCAATTATCCTTCTATGTTGGCAAGAACGGTCTTAATATTTCTAACTCCGCAATGGGAGACTTCTCCAAATGCTGTTGCCAACGTGGTCATTTTGCTTGTTGGGGCCCCTAGGAAGCTAAGTTTGACCTTTTGAAATGAATCACTTGATAGAATAAATTTGTATGTAACATATTAGGGTATGTAAAATTTAAAATAACCATAAAAAATATTTTATTCGCATTCTCTATTCTACACAATTAGGTACGGTTGCAATTAATTATTATTCCTTCTTTAAGTATTTTCAGACTCTCCTCTTCTTCTTTAGACCGAAAATGGCCAAAATTGCGATTATATAGATTATACATAATAAAATCCCTTAAAGCTGTGTTAAGGGTGTATTTTGTGTGCTCTTCGAAAGGTACACATGGTGCAGCCAATGCCCACAGAGGCTACATTGATAGCCTCTCCAAGGTCCTTGAAATAGGACTGGTTCTCATGCGGATACCTTAAGCGGGTCGCAACTCTTTTACTTCAGGAGCTCCTACAAACAGATAAGAAATTCCAGCAGTGAAAATGCTCTGAAAACTTGAGAGAAGAATATGAATTCCAACCTATATGGTACGTAAATTTAGTCGTACATAGGATTTTTACAACGGAATCACCAATATGAAAATTTAAGAACTTCATTGTCTTTATAATTGAGGAGTGGGATTTTTTGCATTTACTTTATTATATTTTGTTATAACTATTGAAATTTGAATTGGTTGTACTCTGAATAAATAGACAGCGAACTTTAAATTTTAATTTTTTGAAAATTAATTGTAGTAAAATTACTATAAATGATAATAATAGATATTTCTTTATAATGTAAGTATATATATCTATTGAATTGAAGGTAATAGATGTACAGTTTAATTAAATTATAAATTTCATTTCTACGAGCTCCAGTCATCTGTTAAACACTACAAGATAGGACTACTGATGTTCAAACATGGTTATCTTATAAACTAGACTTATTCTCAAGAAAAAATAACCCTAAGGGTTTAAAAAATACTGTCTGCTGTATGGCTAACACCATACTTAGCCACATGGCAGATTTGTTGTTTTATATCCACTATCTGCCATGTGGCTAAGTAAGTACTACAGCATTAATTAAAATAGTAAATCAGCTTTCTATCTCAATTAGTTTTTGAGTTATAGCCTTTAAAGTTAATTAATGAAAATAT
>JAUYWI010117217.1:0-10539 GCA_034780595.1 Parotoplana pacifica
TCTTTAATAAAAATCTTAATAATACAAGATATCGTTTTCCCGGTTTTGTGATGAAATTCCCGGTTTTTCCCGGTTATGTGATGAAATTCCCGGTTTTTCCCGGCCGCGGACACCCTGTTAATGAACAGTAAATTTAACTCATTTATAGTGAATTCTTGAAAATTACCAGCAACATGAGTTTCAGTCATCTCCATTCAAATTTTAGCCAAAATTTTGATACCCAAAATGGCCAACTATTTTTAATTGTACCAAGTTTCAGAGGAATTGAAGTTAATTATTTTTATAAAATGCTAAAAACATTCAGTAATAACACCCAGAACATTTATAGATATTTTAAATATGCAACATTCTAATATTGTCCTTGTAATAACAAAAAAATAGATATTATTTCTTTAGTACATTGCCAGTTGAATTCCCTAGTCAACAATATATCCATTAGAATCTATGTCTAACGATATTGTAGTTTTTGCCAGTTCAAAACCCACTAAGTTATAAACACAAAGCCATGTGGTGAAAAGCTTGTTAATAATTAATAGGTACATAAACACGGCGATTGTTTCTTTAATAACTGAGTTCGCGAAACAAAATACTAATATGTATGACCTATCTATATTTAGATCATTATCGTCTTGTGTGTTTTCAATTGAACAATGGTGAACGAAGCCATTTATTAATACCAAACCAAACAAGCTCTAATACTCATGAGCAGTAGATTCCAGACTAGCAAAGCACAAAGTTCCAAACAAATAAATCAATAACAAAAGAACATAAAACTGAGTCTAGAGCGAGAGTCATTGCCATGGAGCTAGTAGTAGGTACGTCTTCTTTCTTAGCTACACCATAGTCTAGGTAAATAGTCTACATCCATGTTGAACTGAGTGGGTAGCCACCCAGTCGCTATGTGCAGCAACAAGCAAACCGCGAGTAGCAACACTACCACCACTATCAGCTGATTTGCCAGTGACCTATTTAAACAACTTAACAAGATAGGGGGGTAAGTGGCTATGTATAGCAGTCAGTTAGCAGTAGCAGGCTAGTCTTCCTCATATTTTAGCTCATTACACAGGCAGACCTCCACCCAGGCGACAAGTCTGAAACAGAGCAACACAAAAACACTGCACTCCTTTTTGGTTCAGTTCTTTTTGGAAAAAAACCTCCTCCAACTCGACGACCAGCTACATACCTAACCACCACAACAACGGTAAGAATAAGTTCAGTCTGCTTGCACTCTATTACCACCATCAGACTGGCTGCTGTCATCTATCGTATATAGTACCAAATTAGCTTGCTTACATTGCTTTCAGTTCGAACTCTTAAGCATTGTTAGGTTAAGACATAAATTAGTGATTGGTTTATGCTAATTTCCTCAGATTTCGACGAACTACTTGTTGCATGTACCTACCACCTGCAGTGCACTGGAAAAATGAGCGAAGAGAATGAAAATCAAAGAAGATACCGGAAAATAACCAGTTTAGACCAATGTTACCATACAACAAGGTCAATGGTTTACCAATATAGAAAGATGTCATTTTAAAGTTTGTATTAACTTATGTAGAGAGTCAGTTTATTAAGAAATAAAAATAAAAAGCAATAACATTAAAAAAATCATTTGACACACCCAACATGCTTCGTCTTTACATCAAGACATTCTAAAGATATAAATGGAATAGTTGCATGAAACCGAAAGAAACTAATACACAAAAATTAATCGTTAAATAATATAAATACAAAGTGTAATAGATAAAGTCAATTAAATGAAAAATTTAAGGGAAATAAAAAACACAGTGAGACTAGGCAAGGCATTTTACTTAATAAAATACACACAGAGAAAAAAATACAAATACAATTAATTGAACATTTAATGGACAAGTCCATAACTTGGTTAATTTGAATATTATTTTAATTTTTTAGTGAATAAAGATTCTCTAATTTTAACATAAAGATCATTAGTCCCTAGAGAAAGGATTTTGTAATTGTTGTACACATTTCACGTACAGTGACAAAACAACATGATCAGTGATAATAATGCATTTATATTTTGCAGTAAATTCATGTACATTAGTTTCGTTTTCATCTATTCCATCCATCTCTTGAAAATGTCCTGATTCAAAGACGAAACCTGTTGAGTGTGTCAAATGGATTTTTAATATTTTTTGCTCTATATTTTTATTTGTATTAATTTTAAATCTCCCAGAACTTGAGCATGGTAATTTACATGAAAACTTGGTCTTCTGTCAAGGTTTTCGAACAGGGCCGTTTGAAATCAAGTACTATAAGTAGTGTACGAGGTCAGTAATTGCCAGATATATCCGTACATAAGATCACTGAGTAGACTCACCTGATTAATTTCTTGTAGGAGTGTGAACTGGTGGGACCTATCAGAGGAGGACTGCTGAAGTTGGCTGATACGCTGATTGACGTTATTGCTCAAATTGTGACTGAGCATGTGCTGGGCCACATGAGTCATGCGAGAACTGATGGGGAAGTGGGAGCCACGTTCAAAGAAAGCTGCAGAGGAAAAGATGATTGAACATAAGGGCACACACAAAAACATACCTATAGACATTTTCACATTACTTGAACCACAGAATAATCATTTATACAAAGGTTCGACTCTCGCTGGATCTCTATCTTTTCTATAGGAAATAAATTTCAACGATTTTTATAATGATTTGCTAAATTGAGCCTCTACAAAGGAGTATAATTTTTAAACAAATAAATTCATAGATTGATAAAATAAGATTTAATTTTGTTTAAAGATTAATGAAACATGTCTTTATATCCAATGCACAGTCTGTATAGCAAAATTGTACAATTTATGTAATGGTATGATAATTATGAACATTTTATATATTATTATTACTTTTTCTATTGAGGCGTATATAACTATACACCTTCAGCAAGAATCGGATCTCTGTATTTTTACTACTCTATGACTTGAACTACATAATTACCGTTATAAGAAAAACTTATTAATAACGGTAGCATTCTCAAAGATGGCAGTGATAACACAACCCCTCCAACGCGCATATTGTACTCCTGGGTCATTCAATTCCATTAATTTTCAATGATTTATTCATGGCCGAGAAATAATTCAGGTACTAGGCATATCAATCTTTGTCAAATTATCTTACAGCTGTAGACGCAAACCATAACATTCACCAATACAGCAAATGACAAAGTTACAAGTCTGATTTTTAAATTAATAGTTTTGTTTTTCAGTATCAGCTATGTGAAGCAAGGACTAGCAGCATCTAGTCCACGGTCGAATTTTAGGAGTTTATTCGTAATATATCGGACTTTGTTTATATTCCCATCCCCTGACTAAGCCTCCATAGACTTGAAGAAGGGTTACTACCACCAGCCTAGGAATTCACGTGGCATATTTCCATGGATTGATCCTTCATAGACTGAATGCTACCACCACCAATGATATTATTTGAAATTTCATTGATATTTTATCATCTTTTTGGTCCAATAAAAATGCCAAAATATTATTCTTTTTATTACATTTACACAAAACTTTGGATCAATCAAGTTTCTATAAATTACTACCGCTATCGCCAATCGTGAATTGTGTTAAATTAAAAGGAGGAAAGATATTCTGAAAGGTGGTACAAAGCTAATGTCTCCAGCATTCTTGTCTGTACCAAAAATAAAATCATTTCATTTTCAATTGAAGAATATCTCTTATCTATTTTTAAATTCTAGCAAACTATAGTTTATACCAACACACTGGTTAGACAATTCCAAACAATAAACAGACGCAGTACATTTTAAACTATATTTTCAAACTTGAGGGTTGAGAGAGTTCTTCCTTTTTTTCTTTATCTATAATGGTTTATACAATCTCCACTTTCTTGAACAAGTCAAACAATAAACAACAGGGGAGAAAGTCTGAGCTGTTGTCATCAATAAAATCAATATAATACCCTACCCCCCTCAGTCAGGTATCATAAAACTTCATCGTCTAGGGAAATTAACCAAACCACAACAAAGTCTGGTCTCAGCAATTAATTAATGATTTCGAAATATTTTTTTCAAACTGTCTTGGTTATTTACTATTTCGCAATTACTGAAAGGTAGTATGCTGCGTATGAGAATGGATGAAAATCAGTATTTTATGTTTCAGAAACAACAACGTTAAGAGAATGCCATTGAATCATAAAATCATACAGAAATCATTTCAAATCAGCCAAGTTGCAAGTACCCACTATTTCAAAATGAAATACAACAATTCATTCAAGATTTGTTTTAGTAGACGTCATAGACAAATTTAATTAAAATTATCACTGAAGTAAGCAACAAACATTAAATTGTTGATTTATGGTGAATAATAAAAAAAATAACAATAAAGAAACAATTTAAACTGGTCTAATTTCTCTTTTAAGAACACCGGTTCTTTGGAATACCTCCTAGAAGGCCCCAACTAAGTTCAAGAGAACTGTTTTCGTGGAAACAAAAATAAAGAAAAATCTAGATAGCTTTCCAAGAACTATGGTCAACATTAACCCGAAACTTTAGAGTGCATTTATTTCTATGAAATACAGCAATCATGACTATGATAGAAAATGCATTCAACTTACACTGAAGACGATGAATATCGGCCAAGTCTTCACTCTGAAAATTGAAGTCAGTGTCTCCTCCTAAAATCAAGAAATAAATGTACAAAAATCACAAAACAAACAACGAAAACGTTCCAATAAGTACATTACAAGACCTAATAGCGTAACTTATAATATTGTGTCCGTATGCTGAAAATTATAGTGATGTCTTTAAGTGGAGCTCCTTAGTATTAATTATTTACACAACGCCATTGATGTGTTAAGAGCAATCGATAATTTCAATATAATGCATAACCATACACACGACCACGTCCTTAGCGAGATCTTGTTGCTAAGAGTAGGTAAAACTGATACATCAAAGACCGGAATGTAAAGAACAGGTACTTATCCAAAATTTGTGGAATTAACCTATGTAGATGTTGTAAATTCTTTTTTTTTATTTTGGCTTTTGAACTAAGAAGTCAAAACCGAACAAAAATTAATTTATTATTTTCAATAGGTTATAGTAATACGTTTTTTATAAGTGTATTATTATTTTATCCAAGACGTTTCAATTTTATGTATAATATCCATAGTAGTAGGAATTAAAATATAGAAACCATAGAGAAGCAATATATTTACTCTATGATAGAAACCATATTTTAAATATAGGATAGGAAATCTACGTGTTCTAAAGACTATAAAATGTCTAAATTCTACAGAAAGAAAAACCGATAGAGGAATACGATAACAATGGCAATTAATAAAATCCAACTTTTTAAATTTCAGATTATATTTCCACTTTAAATTATAAACACAAAAAAAGAAATGAATGTGCAGACTGATGACTCACTCGATGATCTGGAAGTTGCCACCTCCGAAGCCGGACAAGCAGATGCTCCGGTGCCATTAGCGCCACCAGAAGAGCCACTGTTGTGATGCGCTGACGAGGCACCGGGCGTCAGACTACCTCCAGGGACCTCCCCCGCCGCACCAGAACCCGAAGCGCCACTGCCACCGGGATAGATCTGCTGGAAAGAGCCTCCAGACCCGCCAGATCCCACCATGAATGTGGACGTCCCGCCACCCACTGTGTGTTAGGAAGAAGCCATTGTTGCACTGGAAGAGGCTCCTGAATGGTAAGCGAGTCCAGAGGCACCACTGGTGTCGAATAGAATGCCACTATGCAGGTGGCTCTCATAATAGCCTTCGCCACCGCTGGGCAGGCCGGAGCCACTCGATCCAGTTGCGTTGGCCGCGCCGGTGCCAGAGGAGGACATTCCTACACCAGAGCTGGAACCTCGACGGCAATCTGCACGCAAGCCGATACCAGTCGTTGACCGGCCTTCGCGACGCCTACAATGAAAAAAACGATAAAGTCGGTGTCCTGCAGAAGAAATTACACATTGAGAAACTCGTATCTTCTACTTTCATTTAGAAATGTTATAAAATCCATCAAAATTTAGGTTACAACCTTATTCAGAACAATATCCAAAAGTATTCAAGACCACAATTAAATGTTTGCTTGGTTTTGAAAGATTTTGAATAGTTGACTAAAACTAGACTTAACCCAACCATTCTCTTTACAATTGAACAAAGTATATCATCAGGGACCAGAAATAAGTGGCTACGATAGTTACAAGAAATCGGTAAGTCATAAGAAGACCAAAGCAAAGATTTAATATTGAGCTTTTCAGTGATTGTGAGTTTGCCCTAAAATGAGACCTCGAAATGAAATATATCAAATACTAAAAGCAACCTGAATGTCTCGCTAAAAATACCAAACAAGTTGTTATTCGAAATCTCATTGTTTTAAAGTGACATGATTTAATAATTGCCAAACCAACTTGGTCCGCATATAAATTGCATACACAACAAATATTATTGTTAGTTGATGCTGTTACGTAAATTCAAATTTGATAATTTGTACTTCTTTTAAGAAAGTTTAACATTTAATAACTTTCTTTGATGCTAAGTCTCTAATGCAATAGTTTCAAAAGTAGCCAACATGGACGGTGAATTCAGACATTATTCTTGCTCTTAAAAGTAATACCTGCCATTCTTAAAATATCAACAACTACAAGGCTGAAAAAAGTCACGCAATATTTTCCATGTAGATGAAAAGAATTGGCGTTTTTTACAAAGATACATAAACAACCAGAATACCTAGAACTCAAAATATGTACCATAGATATATTGTGTGGTACTGACACTAATCGTAATTCAACTAACATTAACATCACCTGTACAAGTTTATACAAAATTTCTAAAACTTGACCAACTCTTCTAAAAAAAGACATAATTCCGTTCATGAGAAACTCTGGCTAAAAACCTTTAGACCAAGAGCCGGGGGGTCAGGGTAGTCGAAAAGACAACCTATTAATATTGGTATTCCAATATCTGTGAATGGACGTCTGCCGTTGTCTAGGTGGTGAAGTAAATAAGACAATTAGAGGACCTTAAATGGCCCTGCCTATGTTAATTTCCTATTCCTAAAAGACGCAATTTTCACGTTTATCTAATTGGCCTATAGTTCAGGGTATTGAATTCTGTTGATGTTAGAAGTAATTAAAAAATTGGAGTTGTCCTATGTTCACGGGAAATGCATTTTTGTAAAAAAATATTTTGTTATTTTTATTAAAATTGTGATTTAATTCTATACTACTTACAATTAGCATGCATATAAAACACAACTTTGTAAAAAATAACAAACTGTTTTGTAGAAAAACTCTTTCCTGTGAACGTTGGAAAATGCCAATTTTTAATTACTTGTAACAGCAACAGCAGACAGTACCCTGAATGCTAGGCCAATTGGCTAAACGTGAAAAATACATTTTTAGGGATAGGAATTAACATAAGAATTGGTCATTTATTCTCTCGTAGTCTCATCCACAACGGCAGGCGTCACTCCCAGATACCGGTCTTGGAATATGTTAAGAACAATAAAAAACAGGTATACTACTTATTCATATTACTCACAAGTGATATGCCAGGACAGCTGTTTCGGCCTTATTGGCCTCATCAGCTAGGCATTATCACAGCCTGAGCAATATAACATTTTTGTATATTTCATATCACAGTATAAACGAGAGGAAAATTTACACCAGTTGCATAAGAAAAGTGAAAATAGAAGATAGAGGAAATATGATGAAATGCCTGTTTTGTTAAACGGCACTCACGCTGTCAAAAGCAGGTCCTGACTACACTGACCCCCGGGCTCCCAGTCTACTTGTAACCTAATTTAAAAAATCGACTAGAAAGTAGTAGGTGTTCCCACAACTGAAATAAGCATTAAAAAAATTAATCTAGAGATGTCATTAAAATGTTCATACGATGACAAATAAAAGTTCTATTTATATCTCTATATTCAGAACTCCAGTCACATCTCTTTGAATCCCCATATAAATTTGTAGCCAATGAGAAGGAAGGTAATACCCAAAAGAGGCTTACTTAGAGAAAAAATCACAGAAGGCCCGCATCGAGACTCATTGTTATAGTAGAAGTCCTTGTTGGAAAGGGAGTTGCTCACAATTCACTACAGAAACACACACCTACTAATAAGTGGAACCGAGGACGGATAGAGAGATCGAAATCACAGAGACAATAGATGAATGACGATGTCCTTGTTGAATGAAGAGAGAGAAAGCCCTTTGGTATAGCAAAACTAGATGCTGTGTGAAAATCTCAACAAAGATGCATAATTCCTGAGTGAATCAGAAGGCACATGCCAGTTGGTACAATATTAGTCTTCCTTGGCACAGGGAAACAACACCTCATCAACATGCACCAATCAATAAATCACTTCTTTTCCTGATTTGATCAACAACGGTAAACAAAACG
Source organism: Parotoplana pacifica (assembly GCA_034780595.1). Taxonomy (NCBI): domain Eukaryota; kingdom Metazoa; phylum Platyhelminthes; order Proseriata; family Otoplanidae; genus Parotoplana; species Parotoplana pacifica. The sequence continues at coordinate 8,385 of JAUYWI010117217.1, forward strand.
TCACTTTGACCTGCACTAAGTCGTCAATCAATAACTTGAACATCTTGCAATATAAACCAAGTAGGACAGCTTGAATCACAAAAATGTTATCAATTTACACAAAATATAAACATGTGAATAAAAAGTCCAAGGTTGACAGTGCAGCTTCTAGCACGTAGCACGTCACAAACCTAATAAGTAATAATAATAAAATAATTATCCAAATCTGGTTAAAAAACAATGACAGCAGCACCAGAAGTAGTTCTACTAGGTACCAACTACTGTGCACACAAAGTGGTGTGACTGCAATACCACAAGGTAGTACCAAGTCAATGCTGGGACGGTAAGCACGCACACAATCTCTCACATAATATACACCGTCTAATTAATGTCGTGCTTCACCCCACCAATCACAACCATCTGAAATCAATATCTTCAAGACAGCGCGCGCGTCTCTAGAGCCAAACCTACGTCATACACACCAAAATCAGGTGTTCGTTTGCTGATAGAATCTGATCTTTGTAGACTATAACATTACTGAAAATTAAACAGCTGACCAGAAAATGATCATGTGATCACGACATTGCGAGGCAAGTACATGTTCACTAACCAATGTTTCCCTAACAATGGAATATCGTCTCCTTTGGTGCTTAAAGATTCAAAAGTTTCTTGTCTTTCTTTCTTAATGACAATGCACAGAGCGTGGTACAGTAATCTTCGGCAGGGGGTTCCAAATAACTGTTAGTGACAGCACAACAAAACAATCCACCACTAAATTTTGATGTTATTAAAAACAAATCGACCCGAAATCAGCCAGGATGACGGAACACAACATTTTCTACGATGTTCCTCTTCTGGTGTTCTGTTGTCTATGCAACCGACGACGGCGAGCGTTGTTGAGGACAATAACAGGGGAGGCAGATGAGCAAACAACAACGTAGGTTAGGTTCTAAGGACAAGACAAGAACGCAAACGGACAATCAAACAGCTAGCTCCCACGCTATTTCCAGTGTGAAGATTGCAACGTTTACATAAGTTAAGAAAAATGTGTGTGGGGGGAGGGGTGTGGTAGGCGTCCGGCTCAAATGACAACCCCCCCGACATCTTGTAATAATAATGTACTTCGATTCTTAAAGTGGGAGACGGACGACATTGGTTGGTTGTCAGTTAAAATGACTATGTAGAGGGAGGAAGTAGGGGAGGGGGTGGGGAGGAAGCATCATACACGTTCAATCTATTTATAGACGCACATCCACATACTGCAATCAAGCAGGACGCGATTCATCATGGTTGGGTAGAATTCAATTCAGCATCCATCCCAAACAGCTGTTGTAGAATGGGGAGATTCCCATAAAAAAACTGGCTTACCAAATCAATGTTGGAGATATTTATCTGAAATAGCGAGCGAGTAACCTAGGCTTTCTTCACTGCCGAGACCACGGCATATCCAGGAGGTAGCATACTACATACCTTTATATACATACTATCATTACAACCAAACTGGTGATTTTAATTTAATTTAACAGAGCATAGTAGGTACCTAGCTGTTATTGTTGGTATAGGAAAATCAATGCTCTGCTTCTTTCCAGCTTTATTATGACACATAGCAATAGAGTGATAATAGACTGTTCTTTTTAGTGAATGAATATTTATGTTATGGATCTTAGATCGAATGTACATACATTGTTAGGTTAAATGATAGCTAAATCATAATTAAGTGGTAGTAGAGTGGTAGCTAAATGATAATAATTGAGTAATACAGGGTGCCCATTATAAATCGACACCATTTATTGCTGCTAACTGATTTTCAAAAGGAAGGTGGATTACTTATATAGACATCATGATGCAAAAAATTGTGTCGATTTATAATGGGCAGTCTATAGGTCAATGATAGTGGCGATTGTCTTGGATGAACCAGCTAGATAGAATTAAATTCTTTTCCGGTCCTCCTTTCCTTTTCTGTGATCATCATCATTTATTTTAAAAAGTCGGTTTATTTCCCTCTGACAGGGAGTCGCCGATCCTCATTCTTTCCATCTGGTCACACCAATTTTCCAGCGCTTTCTATCTTCATGATCCCCAAGCTTCAATCCAAACGTAGACATTCTCTCACTGCCACACTTTTCCAGGTCAACTTTTGTCGCCCCTTTTCTCTCGTCCCTCCCACCTCGAGATT
>JAUYWI010117228.1:0-10538 GCA_034780595.1 Parotoplana pacifica
ATGCTGTGAGATATATCTAATCGCGCACTTATCTGATTAATTGTTATAGATGACTCTTCTTCAATTAAGATTCTAACTGCATCAACATTTTCCTTTCTAGCCTCACTCTGTTTTCTTACGGATGGGCGTATATAAATTTCTTACAAAAGGGACATTTTTTTCGGTATGGACTATATATGCCTTCATAAAATTACTTGCTTCACATTGTAAATGTACTATAACATGTTGAAGAATACCCATGATTCTGGCTACTTATACAAAAATTGAAAATGAGGACAATTGATGCCAAATGCCACTTGCTTTAGTGATGGTGTCCATGTTTCCAAGTTCAGTTCATCTGTCAGCTAAAGAACCATCAGTAATTCTCACCATAATGTCAAGAAGTACAGGATACAGCTCCATAAAAGTGGCAAAGGCATCCATTTACTCAATCCAATGTGCATGACACACATCCTGTATTTTTTGTTTCCTGGTGACTTTATCTAATTCATCAATGCACAACTCAAAAAACATCTGATGTTTTGGAGAAAAAGTAAAGAATCAAAAAATGTTCCCACCAACTCCCATGGCATTCTGTATGTCAGGTACTCTATATGCTTTAACAATTTACAAGTTGAACTGATGTGCTTGGCAATGAAAGTAGAGAGCAGTAGGAGACTGCACCAAAATTCTCACCTGAACACCTTTCTTGCTAGCCAACATATTTGATCCACCATTATAACCCTGTCCTCTGCAATTTGCCACATTTGCAATGACTTATAATAGCATTTGTAAGTACTTTACCATTGATACATTCCACTTCAATAAAATCACAGGTCTACATGAATGTCACTTTTGTCATTTGCATACTGCAACTTCTTTATTGGCACAGTCACTGACTTCTTCAGTAGTGAGCAAAACATTTAGCTGACCATATTCATTTCATTAAATTTTCACAAATCATGCCTCCAAAAATGGGAATGATTTCATCTTGAATTGTTTTTGAAAAGTAAGTACAATTATTAGGTGCATTCTGAAGATGTTGCTATAAGATGCAGTCCTTTGTTGCCAAAATAATGAAAACAATTCTTAAACATTACCTCTTGTGTCCACAGTGACTTTTAAAAAAAGCCTCATTAGACTCACAATGTCCTCAATGCAAATCCTTAGGTACCACAAAATAGTACACAGCTGATAATATCTTTCAAAAGGCTTCAATATTTCTTGATGACTTCAAGCCATGCTGTATCAAGTCAAGATGTATTGAGTTGTCTCATTGTTAACTTGAATGTCTCCATTTTTGTTTGTAGTGCCCAGTTACTAAATGGCATTCAAATGAACCATGCTAAATCCTGCTTATTAATCATTTTTTATCCAAAAATTGCACTGGCAGTACAAAAACATCATCAGAAAAATGACTAATTTATCCATTGGTGCTCTTTGTAGAATTTGTATGAAAATTGCCTTCTACTACCAGTGTTGAACAGGGTTCATACAGAACCCTCAAAACCCTTGTAAATTTATTCATTCTATAAATAACCCTCAAAATCATACTTTTCCAAGCAAAATTATTTTTATGCAGTAGATTTTAATGAAATGTAAATAAAATGTCACTTGCTAGAAAACATTGCTGCTAAGTGGCATTTGCATTTTATATATTTATAAGTTTTAAACAGCATTGAAATTTACCAACATTGCTGGTTAGAGAATTTTCATTTTGACATATAATTCTTGGAGGTTTCTTCACAAATAAGCAGATGGAAGTTGATAACTTAAGTGAGAATACCTTTGTTGCTCAATGCATCATGTTTGATCTTATACAATCAGTTGGTGGTGTTTTTAATGTGAATCTCAACAAAGACCTTCAATCCTGCTCATCATTCAGGGCCAGATATCACTTATCTTGATGAGTGCACTAAGAAAGAAGAAGCCCTCAAAAAGAAAAACATGATGATATACTCACAGGCCAGAATGCAAAAAATGTCATCTTGAAGAATAGATCTCAGTTCTTCATATATCAACAAATGTTTTCTCCAGTCAAGCTGATGAAAAGTGTGATTTTCATTTTATCACTAAATCAAATGCTCTTGAAAAAGAAGAGGAACTATCCAAGATCAATGACTGTATAAAGTCATTCAAAAAGTGATTGTGCAGTTTCTTTAAAAATAAATTATGTACATAGCATATCTATGTCTAATACATTTAGCAGAACTTACACAACTTTATTAGAGTTTATCATGTATTTTGTCCAGTAATAAAATAATGCAGAGATGTGTAGGGTGGTTGGAGGCCATGAAACATTTTTTAAATATTTTTTCCTTGATTTAATGTATTAATAATTTCTCCCAGATATCCTGTAAATCACCTGGAATTTGAAACTTGAAACTCAGTAGACACTTTGTTTTTAGCATTATTCACACCATATAGTTGAGGAGTATGTGATATCTACAATTTATAGAAATTATGTACTCCCTGCATATTAGTACTTATATTGCTAATCAAAATGAAAGTCTAACAAAATGTGAAATTATATATACCCTCAAAAATTTTCATAAACCCTTGAAAAAAATTCTGTGTGAATGCTGGATAAAAATTTTGGAGTAATCAAAATCTTCAGATGATGATGGGTACACTTCCAGTATTTTAAGCTTTGAGGCATTATCCAGATTGTAAGGATCTTCTCCCATTTTGACCAGTTTACTAAGATCAAAAATGTTATCTGAAGTTGAGGCACTTTTAACATCTTAGATGTCATCATGAGTTGTGGAACCTTCAAGATCTCAGACATTATCATGAGCAGAGGTTTGGATGTGATCATGAGTTGGGATGTTATGACTGGTAGGTTTGTTAATACACCTGTAAAATATGAAAAAATGTGGACAATGGAGAGGTTATAATGGCTGAAAGAATGCTATGAAGTACACCATTTCACTAGACTTTTAATATATTTTGACACATTGTACCTGATTTTAGAAAAATGCATTTATTTATTAGGTCATTTTTTAGTGATTTTGTTACAAGAGGATGACTCTCTTTCCTATGTAACATAAAATCTTTTAATTTAATTCCCATAGTCTTCGTTAAATAAAAATAAACATAATTTCATTTATAATTTAATTTCTAGTTTATTCTATAAAATTTTATATGGTTCTAAAGATACTATTAATATATCATACCAAACAATACTCCCAAAATATTAATATTAAATCTATACTTATCCGAAAAACTTTTTGTTGGGGTTTCGTTCCTCCGAGAAAAATTATTTAGATGTTGTAAATTTAGTCAAATTTTAGATTGCTTAAATACTATTTTTTGAATATTTAAATTTCGAATTCAAATCATCACTAAGTGATAAGATTTAAAAATCAAATTATCAACTTTTAAATAAAAATATTTCAATGAAATATTTTGTCAACTATAAAATCCGAATAAAACATAGATTGATAAAATTTCAATCTATTAAATTTTGCTTATTTCGGCAAAATTAATTTAAGTACTTTAAAGGTTGCTTGAATGTAAATTCAAGGTAACAATAGCTTGTGACTTTCAAGCTCCCACTAAAGCAACATGTGACCTGATTCCATTCATAATATTTTCGTCTACAATAGTTCTGTCTAGTGTCATCCCACACATAAACAATGTACTTCTGAATTGTCTTACCGAAAACGTTCACTTACTAAAATATATTTCTCATAAAGTTGACAATACAACTGATTGGTTTTCACCACCTGGAGATAAGAATCCAATAAGAACAATTGATTCGAACCTCATCAAGAGATATTCTTGAATTATTAAGATCGATTCATCAGCATCATAATTTATTTTATTGTAAAAAAAACTTGACGAAGGGGCAGTATTGACTACATATAGTCGCCCTAAATGCATGCAGGTATAATGTAGATTTATTTGATATATACAACGTAACATGTTAATATGTTGGTAGGTACGTATTGGTTAGTCATAGTGGAAGTTCATACATATTACGTGGTAGACAAAAGTACAGAATCAAGAAAATTAATAAAACACCAGATGTTAGGATTTACAGGTGTGTGTAATTACCTTATCCTTGTATGGGGTAACATACAATTGCAGATTCACTATGATTATCACATTTTACGTGTGATATTTTACATAATATACCTACCTACATAATTAATTTTGAAATATTTTGTAATATTTTTCCATACTATTCTATTCTATAGTGTTCTGCCGAATTAGTTATTAGGTAGGTTCAATTATATGGCATCCACTTTCTCCATCCTTCTCGGTTTGCTGCGCGGTCCTTCAATTCTCTATAGGGGTTTGGTTTGAAGTCTTCTAACATCCCCTTTCTTAGTTTTCCTCTTCCACGTTTCCTTAAAAATCGACCTTCCAGAATTCTTTGACCATTCCTTCTCCAGGTATTACATATATGTCCAATCCAATTCTTCTTTCTTCTGATTATTGTTTCGAACATGCTTCGGTTTTCTTTGATTTGTTGGAGTACTTCTTGATTTGATTTCATGTCTTTCCATGTTATCTGTTGCATTGTTCTCCATATCCACATTTCTAGTGCTTCAATTTTCTTTTTATCTTTTTCTTGCAATGTCCAGGTTTCCGCTCCATTTTGTGCTATACTACATACTATGGCGCTGTAAAATAATGTCTATTTTTTATTCGTTTTGTCGTATTCTTTAGCTTATTATAAAATACAGAACTGATCCAGAATTTTGGGTGATTTCTGAGATTTTTGTTGTTTATATTTTGAATTGATTTAATATCCTTTGGCATAGTTGACCATATTACTATTGTGTAAGGTTTTGTGACAGATAAATGATAGTTTTAGTTTTGCATGATCATGTATTTTTAGTATTCCACAACCTTTGTGTAATTCATTTGTACCATAGGATGTTTTTAGAGGTGTTTAGAATATGTTTTTAGTAATCTGTTTTTTAAACTTTTTTGGATGTATTGTATTTTTTCTTCCACAAATCTCAATTCCATAGTTAATTTTTGAGACGGACAATGACCTACATATTAGATTTTTTTAAATTTTATTTAAAATGTTTCTAACACGATGATAAAGCTGAATGTGATTATTTAAACTAGTGATAATTGTTTGTAGGTGTTTATTCCCTCTTTTATGATTAGTCCTAAGTATTTTGTATAATTTTGGTTTCAAAATAGTATGTTTATTTGTGACCAAGGTTATTTTTTTGTTCATTTAGGCTAAAAGTCAAATATTTGTATTAGAAAGATAACGAGTTAATCTATTAGTTAATAACCAATTTGTTAGTTGATGGAGCTCCGTTAGTCTTATTTTATAATTCTTTATAATCTTTTGCAACACAAAAAAGATTAGTGTCATCTACAAATAAGTTTATATCATTTTCATCAGATAAACATTTTATGTCATTTATGAAAAGAGCAAACAAAAGTTGCCCTAAGACACTACCTTGTGGTACTCCAACTTGTATATTTTGGATTTTATGTTATTCATTTGTCAATCCAAATCTTATGATCTATTCTATCAAGCTTTTTGCGAGTCTATAAAAACTACTATGAGTTTATTTTTATTTCTTTTTTGGTCTCTTATTTAGTCATGCATCCTTACTATAGCATCTAGAGTATTGTGGAATATTCTAAACCCAAATTGTATATAATATTTCATTGGATTAAATATGTATTACTAAATCATTTTGGATTTTATTTTCACATATTTTCTTGAAACTAGATAGGAATATTATTGGCCTATAATTATTACAATTTTCCTTAGAACCACATTTTTGTATGGGAACTATTTTAGCAGTTTTTAAACATGAAGGATATAATCTATCATCAATGTTGCAGTTTATAAGTTTTGTGTGTCTCAAAAGTAAAGAATTGTTTAGGAGTTCTCACATGTAGATAATAAAATTTAATTATCTGTTGAGGTATTATCTTCCATTTTTGTTGAGAAGTGATCAGTTAAAATGTTTGCAATTTTAGTCGTATTGGTTGTTGTTTTTTCACCCTTATTGAGTTGATATTTTTTCATTTGTTGCTGTTTTGTCTATAGTAATTTTAATTACTTTTAATAATGTCATATATTACATTGGTAAATTTAATTTTGTTCAGTAATAGGTACAAACTGTTTATATATAATCTCAAAAATATTTTTTTAGCAGTATTATTTGAATTAAGTTTGAAAAATGGTAAAACAGCTCGTTTTAAACTATTTTTCTTGTATATGCCTACTTTAAATTTAATGGCAATAACTATACGTTAAAAGCAATAATAAAATAAAAACATTTATTCTTTGATAAAAATATACTACTTATTCATATTACTTGTATGTGATAGTCCAGGAGTGAGGTTTTGGTCTTGCTGGACCTTTTCAGATAAGCATAATCAGAGCTTGAGCAATATAAAATGTTCGTATATTTCATATCAAAGCATAAAAGAGAGAAAATTTGCATTACTTGCATACAAAAAGTTAAAAAATAGAAGATTTTCAGAATATAAATGTTATTAAAGGGCACTCACGAGGCATTGAAAGGTACTGGCCGATTAATATGTTCAGAGCAATAATTTAAAAAAAAAACAATTATATTTTTAATAAAGTATCCCTGTTTTGTTAATTAATTGGCCAGGACCTGCTTTGACAGCGTGAGTGCCCTTTACAGACTTTCCAATATATTTCTTCTGGACATCTTCTATTTTCACTCTTCTGGTGCAACGATTGCAAATGTTCCTCTCTTTTGTGCTTTGATTTGAAATATACGAACATTTTATATTGCTCAGGCTGTGATTATGCCTGGCTGATGAGGCTGTCCGGGGCTATCATTTGCGTGTAATATGACTGAGTAGTATATTTTATCATAGTATTCCTGTATTTTTATTATTGCTCTTAACATTTAAATTAAACGGCTATAACTTTATATAAATTTTAAAAAATAACATTTAAATTATAACATCAATTGTAAAACATATTGTTAACAATAACCTACTAACTTTCATCATCATAGTGAAGTCGTAAGTTTTAATTTCATAAAGGTTGTTGTTTTTCACCTTTATTGAGTTTATATATTTTTTCATTTGTTGCTGTTTTGTCCGTAGGAATTTTAATTTCTTTTAATAGTCCTTATTATTTGAGTCATTTTTAAATTTACATTTGTAGAAACTTTCGTTAGTTTTCCTTACTGCTTTACTATACATATTCTTTTAGTTTTTTATTGGCATGTTCAGTTTCATTAGATTTAGCTTTTATCCATTTTTTGTATAATTTTGAACATTTTTATGCCGCTACTACTCCAGGGTTTATCTTTGTATTGTTTTCTACAAATCATTTTATAGGAAAAAGATAATATTGTATGATTTAAAAATAAGTTAAACAATTTATCTGACTTGCAATGTCAGTTTGTTGGTTATTTCACAAAGTTTATTTTTAAAATTATTTGTGTTTGTTTCATTTATTATTCTTATTTTTGGTCTGTTTTTTTATTGTCAGAATATCTATTGACAGATATCTTCAAGAAGGTACAGAGATGATCACTAATTTGATTTAGTAAGATTCCAGGAAAGACTATTAATTTTGACCGAGCCTTTAAAGACATGATCAATGAGTGTAGTAGTATTTTGGTTATTCTAGTTGGACTATGTAGTGATTAAATGATATATGTTTTCTGAGCACAGACGCTGTCAAAGAAGTCTTTTATTTCAACATTTTCATTATATTTGAGGAAATCAACAGCTAATATAAACTCATCATGGGATGATCAATTTGGTGTCTGTGTTAATAAGTCATCTTTTATCATTTTAATGTTAACATAAGGGTGATTATATATTCCACTTATAACTAAATTATTACTTTTTAATTTTATCTCTATTACTATTTTTTTCTATGTCACTTTTTCTTATTTTTAGATCTTTACTATCTTTGTATGTGAGTCAATTTCTGATTAGTAACTAGAGCAATTCCACCATATTTGTTGTTTTCAGGGTATAATAAACTGTTATATTGTGTATTCATTAGGGATATTCTCTACCTGCATTTTAGTTTCTCATAATATTATGACATCAGGTCTTTTAATTAGAGATTCAATGAGTACATTTTTCTCTTCAGAACACTTTTTGAGGCTGTTAATAATTGGTGAAATTTCATTTTGAAAGAATTACTGTTACTATATTGCTCAGTGGAGGAAGACCTATTTCAGATCTCGTAAATAATGCGGACATTGTAATCCTCAATACCTACATAAGTCCGATTATGTTAAGAAAGTAGAAAGTTAACTATATGATTCAAGATACTACCAACCTTTACATTACGATCCCACTAAGCACTTTGAGTTTTGCAGAGTGTCATCACAATGGAAAACAAGAAATGCTTTCTAAAGAAAAAAATTAATGTTTTGTATGCAGCAACTCAGGAACCCCAGAATAGCTAATAGATCCTTCCAGAAATACGCAAAATATTAGACAATTCTCCGGGTCGTTCCACCGTGTCTGGTAACCATTCTTCCACTGAACTTATATCTTGTTTCTGTGACTCCTTTCTAAAACCCGCAGCTGCCTTAAGTCCTTCTTATATCAGGGAGTCCACTGATTGTCGTTCTAAACCTTATAATAATTCCAAAATTAAAGACACATTCATTCTTATTACCAATGATATTACACATATTTCAACTATACCTACCTAATACATAGTAACCATAACCAATCTATTTATTATATCAAAAAGAAGGTTTCATTCTTTTTACAAAAGAGATGCTCCCCTTTATCTCTGTTACAATAGTTGTTATTCTAATCAAGTCACAATCAGCATTCTTATTAGAATAATTTGTTCGGAAACGGCAAATTATAAAAGGTGCTGAGGAATTTAACATTCATTGCCGTAATCGTGATTATCCGTCTAAATATATCGATCTGATAGGGATTCTTTATTTACGAAACCTGTTGCTAAATCTATTGATCGAGTACCTTGAGTAATTACCTGTCACCCAAATATCATTCGACTTCCAACTAGAGTACATTGCAACCTAAAAAATATAATTCAAAATTACAATCAAGCTATTTTAAAAAAAGCAATTCCCGAAACACCAATGGTGGCATTCAAACAACTATGCAATTTAAGATTTAGAATAATTTAAAGCAGTAGGTATATTTTATATCAAATTGAATTAATAATCATAAATGTAAGCGTTGTCCATATTTTAATAAAGATTTTACTTTTACCAATGAAATCAACATTGAAATACCTATATGCCATTACGTACAATGATTGCAGAAAAGTTACTGTTGCAGGTCGCCGTAGTGATATTCTACTATCCAAACAATTTGAAACTGTTGAACACTTTCAGATCCACTCACCACAAATATCTCAAAGTCACTTTATTTAACCACAATCCTAGTTAGATGACAGAATATTATTTAATTAAAATGCTTAAATACAACTGGCATAAATAAAAAAACAATGACATTTCATCGCTGACATTTTTTTAATAATAGCATCTAACTTTTGGTTATTTTTCTGAATCTTAATTTCCAAATTTTACCTTTATATTTGATTTCTAATTTTTCTTTCTACGGTTTTTTAATTTCAATCTTATTTTTGATTATATTGATCCGATTTCAATGAATTTATATTTCTGGATTAACCTACTTATTGATCTCTCTATACCACAGAAAAATCATTAATTACTCTATGGTCTATACAACATCAGTTGTTTTGTAACATCATAGTTCTTTTATTTGATTTATTATAACCGATAAAGACATATTATTTAAATAAGAAAAGAAAATAACTACATTGATCATTCTCAAGGTTTTACAAAATATCACAAATGAACATTTTCCACAAATTTATTACAGATACATTGATGACATATTATTTTGTGTATTTATCTTCAGTAGGTATAATTGAAATTTGTGGTATTTATTGGTAACTTTTCTCCCAATCATTTCTTTGGAATAATTAACACTGTTGATCCTAGCATCGATACTACGGAAAATGTTCTTGATAATGTTTTACTTTATTTTAGATGTCAATGTTCGTATAATTTTGACTTTAGCGTTTACCTATAGCAAACCTACTTATATCTGCTGGTTTCCTATTAAATGTTTCTTCTTCTTGTTCCTCATATCGACAAAATAAGCTTAATGAAAAGTATAATCTCTAGAGCTTTGCCTAAGTTCTTTCTCAAAGATTAATTTTGATAAAGAAGTTCATGCATTGTGTAATAGATTTTCTAAAAATAGTGGTAAGGTAGTACAATCCTTGTTGCACACACCCTTTTTAATAATGTTCCACAAGGTGAATCTGAGTTCATTAACATCTTATGCATTTCCTGTTTTGCTAAAAATTCAAATAAAATATGCTAAATCCATTAGAAAATTATATAAGAAATATATCTTGAACTGCATGATTGTATTTAACACTAGACAAACCTCTTCTCATTTCAATTGAAAATCTAGGGTTCCCACACACTAAGGTCGTTATCAAATTCATTTTGTTGCTCTGAGGATCATGTTGGAAACAATAATCAGAAGAAAGAAGAATTGGATTGGACATATAATACGTGGAGAAGGAATGGTCAAAGCAA